>JANKKI010000176.1:25000-217500 GCA_025175665.1 Cinchona pubescens | reverse complement strand
ATGACAAATGACTTGCACTATCATATGACCGAGTTATTTAAACTTGGCATTATGACGTTTACCCATGTTGTAACTCCGAATTAAGCCATTAGGAATTACGTTTTAGAATACCAACAAGTCGACTAGGAAATGTTTAAAATACCCATAATTGATATCATGCAGATTCAATTGTTGGTATTTTAAGCGTTTCCTAGTCGACTTGTTGGTATTCTAAAACGTAATTGATGATGGTTAACACTTGGTTATTTTAAACATTTTGTTGGCATTTGAACTCATTTTCTTTGGAAAAGTTGAAAAGTTTGGAATGACTAGTTAAAATAGTTCAATTGCCATATGGTCTTCGAGGTCCCTTGAGAGGTCTCCTAACTATTCACACTACATCCATTATTCACCTTTTGTGTGACAATCTTGGAGGTTTCTAGTATGTTGTGTCTTGTGATTGGTACCATGTGTTTTGCGTTGTTCATTTTTGCTGTTCATTTTCTTGTCTTTTATTTTGCTCAGGACGAAAACTTAAGTTCGGGGTGTGATAACTCAAGGAAACTAGAGAATGACTCTATATCTACCCTAAACTTGATGATTTTGCTCCTAGTTTCGAGAATTTTTAGTATTTTCTTTTGTGTTTTTATCTATTTTTATTTTACGTGCTAGTAAGTGTTTATTAAGTGTTCGAGTACTTATTTAGGTAATAATTTGCATATTTTATTTGATTTTTCCATTTAGATTTGTGTCGTGTCGTGGACCTAACTTCGTTGGGAGTTAAGTTTTTGTTCGTCTTTGTTTGTCCTTCATTTCTTGGCCTATTTGTGAGAATTTTATTTATATGTTTAGGTGTTATGTTACGTGTTCATTATAGACAATAATGTTCTCCATTGTGATAGGGTCGCATGAAAATAATCATCTTTTGTTCAAAGTCTTTTTCTATTTGAACTGATTCTTGGTTCTTAATCTAGCATAATTAAATCACATTTTACGTTGTTATCATGAGTTATTAGAACTTATTATGTTTCTAGATGTACTTTGTTGAGAAAGACTTTCTTGTTTCTTAATCTTATGCGACTTGATCCCAGTTATTAGTATTTAATCTTGTACGATTTGTCCCCGTTCTTATCCATTCATATCAGATTAAGAAATAGAATAGGAGTTGTGATTAAGCACGTATACTTGGCCTCATTTCTCACTTATTTCTTCAAAACCATCATATTATATTTTAGTTCTTATTCTTTTATGCATAGTTATCACTCATGGTTCTTAATTTGGCCAAATCAAATCACATTTTATGTTCTTATCTTGAGTTACGAGATTTACTTTTATAAGAACTCCTATTCTATTTCTTAATCTGATATGAATGGATCTACTTTGTTAGTTCTTAATCCTGTACGATTAGATCTCCTTTACTGTGTCATAATATAGTACGATTAGACCCTTTCTTTCTTCTCAATATCGTACTATTACAATTTCTTCCTTAATCATTGTGCACGCATAATTAATAGGCCTCATTTCTCAGTTCTTTTTCTTATACGATTAGATAATCTCTAAATTATAAATCTTTAATGAATACGTGAAGGCCCCGCTCTTGGTTCTTTTTAAATCTAATACGACTACTTCTCCTTTATTAGTTCTCAATCTTGTTTGATTGTATCTCCTTTTGCGACTCACAATATATTACGATTAGTCGACTTTCTTAGTTCTCAATATCTTACGATTACACTTCTTCCTTAGTTATTAAGCTAATATAGTTGCCTCCATTCTCTTTCGAATGTGATTAGATCATTCATTTGATCTAAATCTTTTGTGCGCAGGTCCCACACATAATCAATCTAGTCTAACTAAGTCACGTATTTGGGGCTTATCATCCGTTATTGGATATTCTTATCTTTTCAACATGTATGTCGATTAGATCACCTTTCTAGTTTCTTAATTATCTCCCTAATATTTTATCATCTGTTCTCCTTTTGCGATTCATAACATAGAACAGTTAGTCAATTTCTTGGCTCTCAATATAGAAAGATCGCAACCTCTTCCTTACTCGTAAACCAAGTATGATGGGCCTCATTTCTCTATTCGTGTGCAAAAGGTAAATGCTAATAGATGATGTATTAGTTCTAAATCTTCAAGGAATAGGTCCGGCCACATGGTTCTTAATCCATTCTTATTAAAACATATTTATGATCTTACCTAGTGAAATTTGATCTCAAATCTTTTCCAAATGTGCTATGATTGGAACTCCTCTCATATTTCATAATCTTACACGACTAATCTCCTTTCTTTGTTCTGTGAATTGCATATGTTATGTCTCCTTTTGTTGTTCATTGTATAGCTCGATTAGTCGCATTTCTTAGTTCTCAATATTGTACGATTATCACTTCTTCCCTTGTCATTATACAAGGTGTAATTGGCTTCATTTCTTAGTTCTTTTTCAAATAAGGTTAGATAATCGTCTTTTGATCAAAGTCTTTTTCAATTTGAACTGATTCTTGGTTCTTAATATAGCATAATTAAATCACATTTTACGTTGTTATCATGAGTTATTAGAACTTATTATGTTTCTAGATGTACATTGTTGAGAACTCCTTTCTTGTTTCTTAATCTTATGCGACTTGATCCCAGTTATTAGAATTCAATCTTTTACGATTTGTCCCCTTTCTTAGTTCTCAATATCGTACGAGTACAACTCCTTCCACTGTGATTAAGCACGTATACTTGGCCTCATTTCTCACTTATTTCTTCAAAACCATCATATTATATTTTAGTTCTTATTCTTTTATGCATAGTTATCACTCATGGTTCTTAATTTGGCCAAATCAAATCGCATTTTAAGTTCTTATCTTGAGTTACGAGATTTACTTTTATAAGAACTCCTCTTCTATTTCTTAATCTGATATGAATGGATCTACATTTTTAGTTCTTAATCTTGTACGATTAGATCTCCTTTACTGTGTCATAATATAGTACGATTAGACCCTTTCTTTCTTCTCAATATCGTACTATTACAATTTCTTCCTTAATCATTGTGCACGCAAAATTAATAGGCCTCATTTCTCAGTTCTTTTTCTTATACGATTAGATAATCTCTAAATTAATTACGTCAAATCTTTAATGACTACGACCCGCTCTTGGTTCTTTTTAAATCTAATACGACTACTTCTCTTTTATTAGTTCTCAATCTTGTTTGACAGTATCTCCTTTTGCGACTCACAATATATTACGATTAGTCGACTTTCTTCGTACTTCTTCCTTGGTTATTAAGCAAATATAGTTGCCTCCGTTCTCTTTCTAATGCGATCAGATCATTCATTTAATCTAATTCTTTTGTGCACAGGTCCCGCACATGGTTCTCAATCTAGTCTAACTAAGTAACGTATTAGGGGCTTGTAATCCGTTATTAGATATTCTTATCTTTTCAACTTGTATGTCGATTAGATCACCTTTCTAGTTTCTTAATTATCTCCCTAATATTTATCATGTGTTTTTCTTTTTGCGATTCATAACATAGAACAGTTAGTCAATTTCTTCGCTCTCAATATCGAACGATCGCAACTTCTTCCTTACTCGTAAAGCAAGTTTGATGGGCCTCACTTCTCTATTCGTGTGCAAATGCAAACAGATGATGTATTAGTTCTAAATCTTCGAGGAATAGGTCCAGCCGATGGTTCTTAATCCATTCTTATTAAAACATATTTATGTTCTTACCTTGTGAAATTTGATCTCATATCTTTTCCAAATGTGCTATGATTGGAACTCCTCTCATATTTCATAATCTTACACCACTAATCGCCTTTCTTTGTTCTGTGAATTGCATATATTGTGTCTCCTTTTGTTGTTCGTTGTATAGCTCGATTGGTCGCATTTCTTAGTTCTCAATATTGTACGATTATCACTTCTTCCCTTGTCATTATACAAGGTGTAATAGGCTTCATTTCTCAGTTCTTTTTCAAATAAGGTTAGATAATCATCTTTTGTTCAAAGTCTTTTTCAATTTGAACTGATTCTTGGTTCTTCATATAGCATAATTAAATCACATTTTACGTTGTTATCATGAGTTATTAGAACTTATTGTGTTTCTAGATGTACTTTGTTGAGAACTCCTTTCAGTTGTTTCTTAAACTTATGCGACTTGATCCCAGTTAATAGTATTTAATTTTTTACGATTTGTCCCCTTTCTAAGTTCTCAATATCGTACGAGTATAACACCTTCCACTGTGATGAAGCACTTATACTTGGCCTCATTTCTCACTTATTTCTTCAAAACCATCATATTATATTTTAGTTCTTATTCTTTTATGCATATTATCACTCATGGTTCTTAATTTGGCCAAATCAAATCGCATTTTAAGTTTTTATCTTGAGTTACGAGATTTACTTTTATAAGAACTCCTCTTCTATTTCTTAATCTGATATGAATGGATCTACTTTTTTAGTTCTTAATCTTGTACGATTAGATCTCCTTTACTGTGTCATAATATAGTACGATTAGACCCTTTCTTTCTTCTCAATATCGTACTATTACAATTTCTTCCTTAATCATTGTGCACGCAAAATTAATAGGCCTCATGATACATCCCAAGGACTTGATGGTGATCAATTGTCCACAAAGGCTCAGATATAGGCTCACGGAATCCGCACTTCAAGTTCCACAAGGTCCAATTACGAGATCAAGAGCTAAGAACCTCAATGAAGCTATGTTGGGCTTAGTTGAAGTTGTTGAAGATCAAGAAGAGCTCACAAACCTTTTGGGGATGAAGTCCACTAAAGAGTCTAAGATGTTCTTAGTAATGGACGTCCAAGTCATTGAAGATCAAGCCTAGGATGAGAAGCTGAAGGGCCGAAATTTAGCCTCATTATTTCGGCTATGGAATATTCTTTTTATTTAGTTGTCTAGTCTTTTATTTTGAGCCCAATTGTTTTAAGTGTTAGTGTGTTTAATTGGGTTGGTTTTCAAGACGTAATTATTTGTTTTTGGGCCATGTATTTTCGGCCATTAGTTAAGTGTACAAGAATTGGGTTTAAAGGCTAATGGGTTGTAGGATCCAGCCCAACTATTAAAACTAGCTATCCCACATTGAATAATTTAGTCCTAGAATCCTCCACCCTCAACTATAAATGTAGACCCCACGAGGGGTCTTGTACACAATTAGAGGATGCAAGACAATCAATAAGATTTCAGTTGTCTTTTATCACTCTCATACGTATAATTAGAATTTTAGATTCTCTTTAGTCTTGTTTAAGAGACCTAAATTCTAGTTCTTATTTCTGAGACCACGACCAAAGAGGTTCTAGCCAAAGCACTGATACCACGATTTTCTGCCAATTAGGCTTTGGATCAATTCCTTGGTCATAGTTAAAAGATTGCCTTGTGGCTAATCAAGGAGGTCTATTAACAACTACTTTTCGCTTATGCATATAAACCGTACGTTTGTGACCAAGTTCTACATACCCTAGGCATCAACCCGTATCATCGTGGTATCAGAGCTTTGGCTAGAATTTTGGTCAAACTCAAATTGTAAGTTCATCACACTGTTCATCGTGTACTGTTCACCGGTTATACTGTTCATCGTGTACTGTTCACCGCCGGTACTGTTCATTGAAAAAAAAAAAAAAGATCTAGTGTTGCTACTTTGTTAATTGTTCTTGATTATTCTCTTTGTTGTTGCTGCCAAAAAAAAAAAAAAAACTGCCAACAAAAAAAAAAAAAAATCTGTTTCATCATATTCACTAGTATTGTCATAGATCTTTTCACCACTCTTGGGTCTTGTTCATTAAAAAAAATTTACTTTCTTTTCTTTCTTTTGAAATTATCTTCTTTAATTTAGTAAACTCTCTTTACTAAATTTTGTGATCTTATTGTTCTTTTTGTGCTTTTCTTTGTGTCCTTTTGCTTTCGGATTTTTGCCATTGACTCAAATCCGAAAGTGTTAAGCCTAAAATTTTCAAACTATATTGATCCGAGATCCTTTTGCTCCTTATCAGCTCTATCACACATCTATGATGCTTATAAGAGACAACTTTTGAAACCCTTTGATTATTTTCATAGTTTTTACAAGGCTTCATAAGAGAATCTTTGAGTGAAGTGAGATTTTCAAAGGGTAAGGTGAGATCATTAAGAGTGATAAGTAACTTAAAGTGAGGACGAAGGTGCATCTACTCCCCAAAGAGCTAAACCCTCACTTATTGATGTCTCACTAACCTTAAATTTTGTTTTTACCTCTTCTCTTTAGTCGGATAAGTTTAAGAAACAGGAAAGGACGTATCAACAGAGGAACAAGGAGATGCAAGAAACTGCTATGCAAAGTGTAATGGCAAGCATCTTAAATAAGATGGAGGACTTTGATGAGAAGTTTGCCACTATGAGTCTTGAAATTCAACAACTTCGAGGCAAACCACAAGCATCTACTTCAACTACTCCAAATCAAGAGACCGCACGCAAAACCAATATACTCAAGAAGACAAAGGAGAGTCTGATTATGATTTAGATTATGATGAATTAACCAATTTGTCTTTTGATAGGAGGTGTGGTCCACGACAAATCCAAAGAAGAGAGCAAGTTCCAAGGCCTAACCCTCGATGAGAACCAAGGGAGGGGATTCACTACCCAGGGGGAGGGGACACGCAAATTGGCTCTCTCAAACCAAACATGCCCACGTTCCAAGACTGTAAAGCCGATCCTGAAGAATACTTGAACTGGGAACAAAAGGTAGACTTTTTGTTTGATTGTTATGACTATTCAGACGAAAAGAAATATAAGTTGGCTGTATCCTGCTTTTCTGACTATGCTATGACTTGGTGGGTATCTGAAATAAAAGAACGACGTAGAATAGGTAGATGTGTATAAGAGACAGATTGGACTAACCTCAAACCCCTTCTTCGAAAGAGGTTTGTACCTGCTCATTATCACAGAGGAGATTTCTCGAACTAACCACAGACAGAGCAAGAGAATGGAGAAACTCAAGGAGAACCCCATTCTGCAAAGCCAAAGGCCCAAACAGCCAAGGTAATACCTCGGCCCCTAACCGCTCAAGGGACATTCAGTGTTTCAGATGTAGTGGGAGAGGACACATTTCATCCCAATGCCCGAATAAGAAAGTCTTATACACTCACCCTAATGGCAATTGGACGAGTGAAAGTGAAGACGAGATGCCACCATTAGAAGGACCTGATTTGAGTGATGAAGACAATGTATACTCATGAGGCGGCATGGATGGACAAGTATCGGTCGTACTAAGAAACTTGCAGCTCAAGCCACTGACGACCCTACTAAGGTACAACGTGAGAACATATTCTACACCAAATGCCATGTCCAAGGTAAGACTTGTGGTTTAATTGTTGATAATGGGAGTTGCGTGAACATAGCTTCACAATACATGGTAGATAAGCTAAATTTGCCAACGTTTAAACACCAGTGCCTAGACCTTATAGACTGCAATGGTTAAATGACAATGGTGAACTAAAAGTAACTAAGCAAGTGCATGTCTCAATTAACCTAGGCAAATATAATGACAAAGTGTTGTGTGATGTCGTCCCTATGAATGCAAGTCATTTACTTTTTGGACGCCCTTGGCAATTTGATAGGAAAACACTGCATGATGGTCATACTAATTGTCTTAGATTTGAAGAGGGTGGTAAAACCATTGTGTTGCATCCTCTACCTCCCCAACAAGTCCTTCAAGAGCAAAATCAAATTAAAAAGAATGTTGATGAGCATAACAAGGCTTTGGCCGAACTTAGGTCAAAGAAGACTAATGAAAGGGAGTTTGCTAAGTCTAAAGTGAAAGAAGATGGAAAATTAACCCTGCAAGTTAAAGACGTACAGAAGTGTAATTTGTCTATGGTCTTGCTTGTGTATAAGGATGTTTATTTCTCTACCACGACTTAGATGATTCTCGCCAAGTATGTTTAAAGCTCTCTTGAGTCTTGATGACATGCTTGATGAGTTACATGGATCCAGCATTTACACTAAGATAGATTTAAAAAGTGGATACTGGCAGATTAGGATGAGAGAAGGTGATGAATGGAAAACTGCTTTCAAAACCAAACATGGTTTGTATGAGTGGTTAGTCATGCCGTTTGGTCTCACTAATGCACCGAGCACATTTATGAGGCTTATATGAATCATGTTCTTAGAGCTTTCATTGGTAAATTTGTCGTTGTCTATTTTGATGATATTTTGATTTACAGTAAAAGCTTTAATGAGCATATTGAACATGTTCGTGCTGTTTTGCTTGTTTTAAGACAAGAAAAGTTGTATGCTAACTTTAAGAAATGCCACTTTTGTTTGGAAAATGTTGTGTTTCTTGGGTTTGTTGTTTCCTCTAGGGGTATCCAAGTGGACGAGTCCAAGGTTATTCGGTATAGGAGCTGTATTGTTACAAAAGAAGCAACCTATCCCTGCATATTGATTTCGAGATCTCAATGTGCTTCTTTAAATTATTCCACCTATGACAAAGAACTTTATGCCTTAGTACGTGCTTTGGAAAATTGGAGTCATTATTTATACTCTAGAGAATTCATTATTCACTCTGATCATGAGTCTCTAAAGCACTTAAAGGGCCAAAACAAATTGAGTCGTAGACATGCTAGGTGGAGTGAGTTCATTGAGTCATTTCCTTATGTGGTTCAATATAAGAGTGGGAAGGATAACATTGTAGCGGATGCTTTGTCCCGTAGGTACACCTTGATCACTACATTGCATGCTAATTTCTTTGGATTTGAGCATATTAAATCTTTGTATGTTTCTGATCATGATTTTTCTGATACTTATTGTCACGCCCCAAAAACGGGACCGTAACACGCCGCGCTAATGGCACACCGGTCCAAAGCGCAAGGCACAAATGAACAGAGCAACAAACTTAACCGCAATTTAATAGAACCATCAAACCATTTCTTAACTATAAAACCTAATAAGTTCATTTTTACACAAAAATACGAATTACAAAATTCCTTCTTAGTACAAAAGATGCTACAACAAAAACAAAGTTCATCAATACAAAACCTATCTAATACACTACAAATCCAAAGAAATTAGCATGCAATTAGTGACTGTCTCTTATACACATCTAGATGTGTATAAGAGACATGTGGAATCTGGAGAAAATCTAAAAGCTGCTAACGCGGTGGAGAGTCAAAAACGTGCTTAGGTTTTATACTTATAAAACGTGGTTACTGATCACATCTATTAGCTCAGTGGATAAGTTTGTTGCTCTTTCATTTGCCTGTCTCTTAACACATCTATATGTGGAATAACATGCAGATATAAAGACCATGCGGCTTCAATTTGGACTTGGCAAAAACATAGTCAAAAAGATCCAATCATTTCAAAACATAGTATGCTAAAGCAGAGCGTAGCCCAAAA
Organism: Cinchona pubescens; assembly: GCA_025175665.1. Taxonomy (NCBI): domain Eukaryota; kingdom Viridiplantae; phylum Streptophyta; class Magnoliopsida; order Gentianales; family Rubiaceae; genus Cinchona; species Cinchona pubescens. The sequence continues at coordinate 208,151 of JANKKI010000176.1, read as the reverse complement.
GATCCAATCATTTCAAAACATAGTATGCTAAGCAGTAGACTAAGCGAACAAATTTCAAGTGAATGTGTTAAGGCCTGAATATAACATTTTTGTTGAGAGCTTTTAGGCTCAAGGTATGACCTACGGTACTAGTCGATCTAGTAATCTACTACACCTACTAGTCTCACCGGGAGGTCAAGTTATCCCATCACAAGACCCCTCGGTCAAATAGTTCATAAGATCACAGAATCACCATGGCGTCCCATGGATGACTATAGAACCGATTCTCCCCAAATCAAACATTTCCAAACACATCCAAAATTATATACCTAGGTCACCTATGAGCCAAAACAGTTATAAAATGCTTTCATATCAAAAGAGTTTGCAAACATATCAATTGATTAACATAAAATAGCTTGGTCCCGATTTCATATGTAATAGTTCCAAAACTTGGTAAAAGTGCAGTTCCAAACATCATACACATTTTAAAATCCATCCAAACATATTTCGAAAGTCGTTAAACAAAATACAAGTGGAAGAGGGTCTATGTTACCCACCTATCAAAGCAAAAACTGCACAAATGATCACGAGACGCGATCGCCGCGGTAGGTGGCGTGGTACCTAAAACAGATATAAGAGGACTCTTAGAAGAGATGTAGAAGTTAAAGAATGACTAGGGAAGCGAAAACGACGCGAAACGATAGAAAACGACACCAATAGCTCTTTGGTCAAAAATGACCTTTTCACAATTTCTGACCAACTATTCAACCAACCAACAAAATCCATAAACGGAAAGATTCACGGAGCAATAGCCGGGACTATATCAATAGCATTCCACAACAATCCATACCCCATAACCACTACAATTAACTCTATTACAACATTAGAGCAATAACCTATGGTTGGAATTCCTCTTTACTACCAAACTGAAATTTTTACCGATTAGCCACACGCATGATTCAAACATGCTTCCTATCCAACCCACTACCAAGGAAACACTTAAAACCATCAAAAGATCATTAAAGATCCTTCAAGCATAACCAATTATCCAAATTATCCTAGTTGCGCCAAACTTCCGCTTACTTACAAAATGAAGGGAAATCAATTCCACTTGGTTTCAAGTCTCAATTCCTATCCAAACTAACCTTAAAACAATCCTAAAACATCATTATGTGCATAGACATAAGCATTCATAGCATAACACTCTAGGCCACATATGGAAGACAAAACCCTAACTCATAATCTTAAAATTTGTAATCTAACCATGTTAGGAAAGTTGTTAAAAATCAACCCCAATCACTTCCCAACCTCCAAAACACTAAAAACAACCCATAACATACATAAATCAACACATATAAGGCTGCAAAGAGGGTTTATTTTCAGCCATAAAGAATCCTACAAAACTTGAATTTAAAGCTTGGATCATAAAGCCCATAAGCCATAAATGCTAAAATACATAAAATCTTACCTTCCAAGTGATTCCTACTTGAAATCCAAGAAAATTTTTGGGGGAAAATGGAGAAGAGGAGTTCGGCTGCTGCTAGGAAGAAATGAGGAAGAAAACAACAAGAAGAAGACTTAAAAAAACTTCCAAAGTTGACCCAAATAGTACCCAAGTTGACCAAATAGTCTCCAAGTTGACTATTTAACCCAAAAACTAATTTTTGCTACTAAATTAACATTATAAATCAGCCATCAAACAACACTCACACACCACAATGTATAAGAGACTTAGTCCAACTTTTGACCCGTTTACCCGCCGGTACTGAAATCGCGTAAATCGAAAAATTTGCCGAATTGAAAAACGAATAAGTTGAAGTACTTTATGACTAAAAATAATATGAAAAACATTTTAAACCAGTTAAAATCAAAGAACAAGGCTATTAAAATACTGGGTTTCACACTTATACTGCATGTCTAAATGGAAAATTTGGAAAGTTCTATCTTCATGAAGGTTACCTTTTTTATGAGACTAAGCTGTGTATTCCTGCCTGTTCTTTACGTGAACATCTAGATAGTGTATAAGAGACAGCCCTGTCATTGATAATGATCTTTTTGTGTGTAAAAGACTTTTGCACTAAGATGTCCCTTGGAGCTATTGCATTGTGTATTATTTGGGTGCTGTCTCTTATACACATCTAGATGTGTATAAGAGTGCAGCTGTCTCTTATACACATTGAAGCATTGTGGTGTGTGAGTGTTGTTACCTGTACCGAGTCATCCTTGGACTGATATTTCCATGGATTTTGTGTTAGGTATCCCAAGATCTAAGTCTGGCAAGGATAGCATTTTTGTGGTTAGAATATGTTTGTGTTCTTTTCAACATTGTTTGAGATGTGTTGAATAGCACTTATAACCGTGTATAAGATTCAGCCACTCTCTTATCACACATCTTGATGTGTAGTGTATGGCAGTCCCACTACTCCTTTGGATTTACTTCCTCAATGTGCTTCTTACATTGTCAATGTAGATGGACAAAAGAAGGCTGAAATGGTCAAAAAGTTGCACGAGAAGGCCCGCAAGCACATTGAGGAAGGCAAATGCTAAGATAGCTGAGGTGCGAAACAAGGGTCGCAAGAAGGTCGTCTTTGAACCTAGAGATTGGGTATGGGTTCATTGGCGCAAGGAGAGATTTCCCAACAAGAGAAAATCTAAGCTCGATTCACGTGGTGATGGACCGTTCCAAGTCATGGCTCGCATTAATGACAATGCATACAAGCTAGACTTACCTGGTGACTATCAAGTTTCTGCAACTTTTAACGTCACTGATCTTTCTCCCTTTGTTTTTGATATAGGTGATGATTCGTGGACGAATCCTGCTAAGGGGGAGGGAGATGATACATCCCAAGGACTTGATGGTGATCAATTGTCCACAAAGGCTCGATATAGGCTCACGGAATCCGCACTTCAAGTTCCACAAGGTCCAATTACGAGATCAAGAGCTAAGAACCTCAATGAAGCTATGTTGGGCTTAGTTGAAGTTGTTGAAGATCAAGAAGAGCTCATGAACCTTTTGGAGATGAAGTCCACTAAAGAGTCTAAGATAAAAGTGTTCTTAGTAATGGACGTCCAAGTCATTGAAGATCAAGCCTCGGATGAGAAGCTGAAGGTCCGAAATTTAGCCTCATTATTTCGGCCATAGAATATTCTTTTTATTTAGTTGTCTAGTCTTTTATTTTGAGCCCAATTGTTTTAAGTGTTAGTGTGTTTAATTGGGCTGGTTTTCAAGACGTAATTATTTGTTTTTGGGCCATGTATTTTCGGCCATTAGTTAAGTGTACAAGAATTGGGTTTAAAGGCTAATGGGCTGTAGGATCCAGCCCAACTATTAAAACTCGCTATCCCACATTGAATAATTTAATCCTAGAATCCTCCACCCTCAACTATAAATAGAGGGGTCTTGTACACAATTGAAGGAATGAATTTTGGCAATAAGATTTCAGTTTTTCTTTTTCCTCTCATACGAGTGAATTAGAATTTTAGATTCTCTTTAGTCTTGTCTAGACTAGGAATCTAGTTGGGGCTTCAAGATTGAGCATCTAGATGTGTATAAGAGACAGCGATACCGGTAAGGAGTACTATCTAATAGATTAGGCTTTGGATCAATTCCTTGCTCATAGTTAAAAGATTGCCTTGTGGCTAATCAAGGAGGTCTATTAACAACTACTTTTCGCTTGTGCATATAAACCGTACGTTTGTGACCAAGTTCTACATACCCTAGGCATCAACCCGTATCACCTCATTTCTCAGTTCTTTTTCTTATACGATTAGATAATCTCTAAATTATAAATCTTTAGTGACTACGACCCGCTCTTGGTTCTTTTTAAATCTAATACGACTACTTCTCCTTTATTAGTTCTCAATCTTGTTTGACAGTATCTCCTTTTGCGACTCACAATATATTACGATTAGTCGACTTTCTTAGTACTTCTTCCTTGGTTATTAAGCAAATATAGTTGCCTCCGTTCTCTTTCGAATGCGATCAGATCATTCATTTAATCTAAATCTTTTGTGCACAGGTCCCGCACATGGTTCTCAATCTAGTCTAACTAAGTAACGTATTAGGGGCTTGTAAAAAAATCCGTTATTAGATATTCTTATCTTTTCAACTTGTATGTCGATTAGATCACCTTTCTAGTTTCTTAATTATCTCCCTAATATTTTATCATGTGTTTTTCTTTTTGCGATTCATAACATAGAACAGTTAGTCAATTTCTTCGCTCTCAATATCAAACGATCGCAACTTCTTCCCTACTCGTAAAGCAAGTTTGATGGGCCTCACATCTCTATTCGTGTGCAAATGCAAACAGATGATGTATTAGTTCTAAATCTTTGAGGAATAGGTCCAGCCGATGGTTCTTAATCCATTCTTATTAAAACATATTTATGTTCTTACCTTGTGAAATTTGATCTCATATCTTTTCCAAATGTGCTATGATTGGGACTCCTCTCATATTTCATAATCTTACACCACTAATCGCCTTTCTTTGTTCTGTGAATTGCATATATTGTGTCTCCTTTTGTTGTTCATTGTATAGCTCGATTAGTCGCATTTCTTAGTTCTCAATATTGTACGATTATCACACTTCTTCTTCAGTCATTATACAAGGTGTAATTGGCTTCATTTCTCAGTTCTTTTTCAAATAAGGTTAGATAATCATCTTTTGTTCAAAGTCATTTTCAATTTAAACTGATTCTTGGTTCTTAATCTAGCATAATCAAATCACATTTTACGTTGTTATCATGAGTTATTAGAACTTATTATGTTTCTAGATGTACTTTGTTGAGAACTCCTTCCTTGTAAGATGACAAATCTTATGCGACTTGATCCCAGTTATTAGTATTTAATCTTGTACGATTTGTCCCCTTTCTTAGTTCTCAATATCGTACGAGTACAACTCCATCCCCTGTGATTAAGCACGTATACTTGGCTCATTTCTCACTTATTTCTCCAAAACCATCATAATATATTTTATTTCTTATTCTTTTCTGCATAGTTATCACTCATGGTTCGTAATTTGGCCAAATCAAATCGTATTTTATGTTCTTATCTTGAGTTACGAGATTTACTTTTATAAGAACTCATGTGTCTACGTCTATTTCTTAATCTGATATGACTCGATCTACTTTGTTAGTTCTTAATCCTGTACGATTAGATCTCCTTTACTGTGTCATAATATAGTACGATTACAATTTCTTCCTTAATCATTGTGCACGCATAATTAATAGGCCTCATTTCTCAATTCTTTTTCTTATACGATTAGATAATCTCTAAATTATAAATCTTTAATGACTATGACCCGCTCTTGGTTCTTTTTAAATCTAATACGACTACTTCTCCTTTATTAGTTCTCAATCTTGTTTGACAGTATCTCCTTTTGCGACTCACAATATATTACGATTAGTCGACTTTTTTGGTACTTCTTCCTTGGTTATTAAGCTAATATAGTTGCCTCCGTTCTCTTTTGAATGTGATCATATCATTCATTTAATCTAAATCTTTTGTGCACAGGTCATCGCACATGGTTCTCAATCTAGTCTAACTAAGTCACGTATTTGGGGCTTATCATCCGTTATTGGATATTCTTATCTTTTCTAACATGTATGTCGATTAGATCACCTTTTTAGTTTCTTAATTATCTCCCGAATATTTTATCATGTGTTCTCCTTTTGCGATTCATAACATAGAACAGTTAGTCAATTTCTTGGCTCTCAATATCGAACGATCGCAACTTCTTCCTTACTCGTAAAGCAAGTTTGATTGGCCTCACTTCTCTATTCTTTTGCAAATGCTATTAGATGATGTATTAGTTCTAAATCTTCAAGGAATAGGTCCAGCGCATGGTTCTTAATCCATTCTTATTAAAACATATTTATGTTCTTACCTTGTGAAATTTGATCTCATATCTTTTCCAAATCTGCTATGATTGGAACTCATCTCATATTTCATAATCTTACTCGACTAATCGCCTTTCTTTGTTCTGTGAATTGCATATGCTATGTCTCATTTTGTTGTTCATTGTATAGCACGATTAGTCGCATTTCTTAGTTGTCAATATTGTACGATTATCACTTCTTCTTCAGTCATTATACAAGGTGTGAATTGGCTTCATTTCTCAGTTCTTTTTCAAATAAGGTTAGATAATCATCTTTTGTTCAAAGTCATTTTCAATTTGAACTGATTCTTGGTTCTTAATCTAGCATAATCAAATCACATTTTACGTTGTTATCATGAGTTATTAGAACTTATTATGTTTCTAGATGTATTTTGTTGAAAACTCCTTTCTTGTATCTTAATCTTATGCGACTTGATCCCAGTTATTAGTATTTAATCTTGTATGATTTGTCCGCTTTCTTAGTTCTCAATATCGTACGAGTACAACTCCATCCCCTGTGATTAAGCACGTATACTTGGCTCATTTCTCACTTATTTCTCCAAAACCATCATAATATATTTTATTTCTTATTCTTTTCTGCATAGTTATCACTCATGGTTCGTAATTTGGCCAAATCAAATCGTATTTTATGTTCTTATCTTGAGTTACGAGATTTACTTTTATAAGAACTCATGTTCTATTTCTTAATCTGATATGACTCGATCTACCATTTGTTAGTTCTTAATCCTGTACGATTAGATCTCCTTTACTGTGTCATAATATAGTACGATTAGACCCTTTCTTTCTTCTCAATATCGTACTATTATAATTTCTTCCTTAATCATTGTGCATGCCTAATTAATATGCCTCATTTCTCAGTTCTTTTTCTTATACGAGTAGATAATCTCTTAATTATAAATCTTTAATGAATACGACCCGCTCTTGGTTCTTTTTAAATCTAATACGACTACTTCTCCTTTATTAGTTCTCAATCTTATATGATTGTATCTCCTTTTGCGACTCAATATATTACGATTAGTCGACTTTCTTAGTTCTCAATATCTTACGATTACACTTCTTCCTTTGTTATTAAGCTAATATAGTTGCCTCCGTTCTCTTTCGAATGCGATTAGTCATTCATTGATGTAAATCTTTTGTGCACAAGTCCCACACATGGTTCTCAATCTAGTCTAACTAAGTCTCGTATTAGTGGCTTATCATCCGTTATTAGACAATATTCTTATCTTTTCAACATGTATGTTGATTAGATCACCTTTCTAGTTTCTTAATTATCTCCCTAATATTTTATCATGTGTTCTCCTTTTGAGATTCCTAACATAGAACAGTTTGTCAATTTCTTGGCACTCAATATCTAACGATCGCAACTTCTTCCTTACTCGTAAAGCAAGTTTGATGGGCCTCACTTCTCTATTCGTGTGCAAATGCTATTAGATGATGTATTAGTTCTAAATCTTCAGGGAATAGGTCCAGCGCATGGTTCTTATACCATTCTTATTAAAACATATTTTTGTTCTTACCTTGTGAAATTTGATCTCATATCTTTTTCAAATGAATGAACTATGATTGGAACTCCTCTCATATTTCATAATCCTACACGACTAATCTCCTTTCTTTGTTCTGTGAATTGCATATGTTATGTCTCCTTTTGTTGTTCATTGTATAGCACGATTAGTCGCATTTCTTAGTTCTCAATATTGTACGATTATCACTTCTTCCTTTGTCAAGTTTATACAAGGTGTAATTGGCTTCATTTCTCAGTTCTTTTTCAAATAAGATTAGATCATCATCTTTTGTTCAAAGTCTTTTTAAATTTGAACTGATTCTTGGTTCTTAATCTAGCATAATGAAATCACATTTTACGTTGTTATCATGAGTTATTAGAACTTATTATGTTTCTAGATGTACTTTGTTGAGAACTCCTTTCTTGTTTCTTAATCTTATGCGACTTGATCCCAATTATTAGTATTTAATCTTTTACGATTTGTCCCCTTTCTTAGTTCTCAATATCGTACGAGTACAACTCCTTCCACTGTGATTAAGCACGTATACTTGGCCTCATTTCTCACTTATTTCTTCAAAACCATCATATTATATTTTAGTTCTTATTCTTTTTTTTATAGTTATCTCTCATGGTTCTTAATTTGGCCAAATCAATTCGTATTTTAAGTTCTTATCTTGATTTACGAGATTTACTCTTATAAGAACTCCTGTTCTATTTCTTAATTTGATAATAATGACTCGATCTACTTTGTTAGTTCTTAATCCTGTACGATTAGATCTCCTTTACTGTGTCATAATATAGTACGATTAGACCCTTTCTTTCTTCTCAATATCGTCCTATTACAATTTCTTCCTTAATCATTGTGCAGGCATGATTAATAGGCCTCATTTTTCAGTTCTTTTTCTTATACGATTAGATAATATCTTAATTATAAATCTTTAGTGAAAACGACCCATTCTTGGTTCTTTTTAAATCTAATACGACTACTTCTCCTTTATTAGTTCTCAATCTTGTTTGATTGTATCTCCTTTTGCGACTCACAATATATTACGACTGGTCGACTTTCTTAGTTATCAATATCTTACGATTTACACTTCTTCCTTAGTTATTAAGCTAATATAGTTGCCTCCGTTCTCTTTCACATGCGATTAGATCATTCATTTGATCTAAATCTTTTGTGCACAGGTCCCACACGTGGTTCTCAATCTACTCTAATTAAGTCACGTATTAGGGGCCTTATCATCCGTTATTGGATATTCTTATCTTTTCAACATGTATGTCGATTAGATGACCTTTCTAATTTCTTAATTATCTCCCTAATATTTTATCATGTGTTCTCCTTTTACGATTCATAGAATAGTTAGTCAATTACTTGGCTCTCAATATCGAACGATCGCAACTTCTTCCTTACTCGTAAAGCAAGTTTGATCGGCCTCATTTCTCTATTCTTTTGCAAATGCTATTAGATGATGTATTAGTTCTAAATCTTCAGGGAATAGGTCCAGCGCATGGTTCTTAATCCATTCTTATTAAAACATATTTTTGTTCTTACCTTGTGAAATTTGATCTCATATCTTTTCCAAATGTGCTATGATTGGGAACTCCTCTCATATTTCATAATCCTACACGACTAATCTCCTTTCTTTGTTCTGTGAATTGCATATGTTATGTCTCCTTTTGTTGTTCATTGTATAGCACGATTAGTCGCATTTCTTAGTTCTCAATATTGTACGATTATCAGAGCTTCTTCCTTTGTCATTATACAAGGTGTGTAATTGGCTTCATTTCTCAGTTATTTTTCAAATAAGATTAGATCATCATCTTTTGTTCAAAGTCTTTTTAAATTTGAACTGATTCTTGGTTCTTAATCTAGCATAATTAAATCACATTTTACGTTGTTATCATGAGTTATTAGAACTTATTATGTTTCTAGATGTACTTTGTTGAGAACTCCTTTCTTGTTTCTTAATCTTATGCGACTTGATCCCAATTATTAGTATTTAATCTTTTACGATTTGTCCCCTTTCTTAGTTCTCAATATCGTACGAGTAGAACTCCTTCCACTGTGATTATGCACGTATAGTTGGCCTCATTTCTCACTTATTTCTTCAAAACCATCATATTATATTTTAGTTCTTATTCTTTTTTGCATAGTTATCTCTCATGGTTTTTAATTTGGCCAAATCAAATCGTATTTTAAGTTCTTATCTTGATTTACGAGATTTACTCTTATAAGAACTCCTGGTTCTATTTTCTTAATCTGATATGACTCGATCTACTTTGTTAGTTCTTAATCCTGTACGATTAGATCTCCTTTACTGTGTCATAATATAGTACGATTAGACCCTTTCTTTCTTCTCAATATCGTCCTATTACAATTTCTTCCTTAATCATTGTGCAGGCATGATTAATAGGCCTCATTTTTCAGTTCTTTTTCTTATACGATTAGATAATCTCTTAATTATAAATCTTTAGTGAAAATGACCCATTCTTGGTTCTTTTTAAATCTAATACGACTACTTCTCCTTTATTAGTTCTCAATCTTGTTTGATTGTATCTCCTTTTGCGACTCATAATATATTACGATTAGTCGACTTTCTTAGTTATCAATATCTTACGATTACATTTCTTCCTTAGTTATTAAGCTAATTTTTTTTTTTTAAGCAAACACCCAAAGTAGGTGTAGTTTATTTAATGAATCATAATTTACAATGCCTTATGTGCAGAGAAAACTAGCATCCAAGCACAACAAACACCACTAATAGGCCTAGGGAGTGAGTCTTGGTTATACTCTAGATAGGAAGAATTAAAAATACCCTCATTTGCTAGCCTATCCGCTACATGATTTGCCTCTCGGTAAACAAGCAAAAAAGTAAAATGACCATCTAAGGTGATGGCTTTGATGAATTGCCAGTGCTGGTCAATGTTCCATGGTGGCCTAGAATGGCCTTTTATTATATGCACAAGAGCTAAGGAGTCGAGTTCCACTTCTACTTCTGTGAGTTGCAATTGTGCACTAAGCTTGACCATCCACCATGACATGCTTCCACTTGTAAATTGGATTGAGAAGGTAATTGTTGCTAAATGCCTTGATCATGTTTCCCCGTGATCTCTAATTACTCCGCCCCCAGCCGCCAACCTTGGATTTCCTTTTGATGCCCCATCAACGTTGAGTTTTGCGCTGCCTTTCGAAAGCGGAATCCACTTAACTGCCAATGCTTTCCTCGGTTGCGTGATGAGTATTTGACATCAAATAAACTGACAGAAAAAAAGATGTCATCAGCTGGTCCAGTCCTATGAAATGGTCGAATGGTAGAGATGCTTCGCAATTGGGAGCATATGTGAGTAATGATGTGTTGAGGCGTTGTGAAATGGCCTTCAAAGATTGCCACATTACGTGCTTTCCATATTAGACCAGCATACCAAAGATGTCTCATAATGTGCGTGAGATTGAAAATTTACCATTTGTTGAGAGAGTCCACACTAGCTCGTCTGGTTCATTAGATATCTGGATGGCACTTCCATGAAGGAGCTGCCTTAAACTTTCTAGCTCTTAAAGTGAATAATGCTCAATCGAACACAAAAGATTCCAACCATTTGTGCTCCATACCTGGGCAATAGTGAGGTTTGGCTCGGACACTTGGCTGACTTTTCATTAAATAAGGGTCCTGCGGACAGCCATGTATCAAACCAAAAAGAGGACTGTCCGTTGCGTATCAAGAATAGAAAACTAGGTTCTGTGTCTTGTCGACTTTTGAGCAAGCACTTCCATATGTACGTCTCTCCATACACATCTTATTTAGATCAAATGACAATATCTTGCTTGCATGAATGTGCACCACAAGGAATTGCCCTTTCGAAATTTCCACCACAGCTTGATACGAAAACCTTTAGCCAAACCCGATAATCAAACAATCCCAAGTCCATTTGACTCTACTGGCCGAGTGTAGTACCAAACTGATTTCCATGATGCCCAATGGTAGTTACTACCCAATTCCGAGTTGCCCCAGAAGAAGTTGGTGAATTGCCTCTCCAAGTCCTCAATAACAGCTTTAGGAGGTTGGAGCACTTTGAAGAAGTATATTGGAATGCTACTGAGGACATGCTTTAACAAACTTTAAGTTATTAAGCTAATATAGTTGCCTTCGTGCTCTTTCGAATGCGATTAGATCATTCATTTGATCTAAATATTTTGTGCACAGGTCCCACACATAGTTCTCAATCTAGTCTACCTAAGTCACGTATTAGGGGCTTATCATCCCCCATTAGATATTCTTATCTTTTCAACATGTGTGTCGATTAGATCACCTTTCTAGTTTCTTAATTATCTCCCTAATATTTTATCATGTGTTCTCCTTTGCGATTCATAACATAGAACAGTTAGTCAATTACTTGGCTCTCAATATCGAACGATCGCAACTTCTTCCTTACTCGTAAAGCAAGTTTGATCGGAGACCTCATTTCTCTATTCTTTTGCAAAAGCTATTAGATGGTGTATAGTTCTAAATCTTCAAGTAATAAGTCCAGCGCAGGATTCTTAATCCATTCTTATTAAAACATATTTTTGTCCTTACCTTGTGAAATTTGATCTCATATCTTTTCCAAATGTGCTGTGATTGGAACTCCTCTCATATTTCATAATCTTACACGACTAATCTCCTTTCTTTGTTTTGTGAATTGCATATGTTATGTCTCCTTTTGTTGTTCATTTTATAGCGCGATTAGTCGCATTTCTTAGTTCTCAATATTGTACGATTATCACTTCTTCCTTTGTCATTATACAAGGGTAATTGGCTTCATTTCTCAGTTCTTTTTCAAATAAGGTTTGATAATCATCTTTTGTTCAAAGTCTTTTTCAATTTGAACTGATTCTTGGCAGTTCATAATCTAGCATAATTAAATCACATTTTACGTTGTTATCATGAGTTATTAGAACTTATTATGTTTCTAGATGTACTTATGTTGAGAACTCCTTTCTTGTTTATCTTATGCGACTTGATCCCAGTTATTAGTATTTAATCTTGTACGATTGTCCCCTTTCTTAGTTCTCAATATCGTACGAGTACAACTCCTTCCACTGTGATTAAGCACGTATACTTGGCCTCATTTCTCACTTATTTCTTCTAAACCATAATATTGTATTTTAGTTCTTATTCTTTTATGCATAGTTATCACTCATGGTTCGTAATTTGGCCAAATCAAATCGTATTTTATGTTCTTATCTTGAGTTACGAGATTTACTTTTATAAGAACACATGTTCTATTTCTTAATCTGATATGACTGGATCTACATTGTTAGTTCTTAATCCTGTACGATTAGATCTCCTATACTGTGTCATAATATAGTACGATTAGACCCTTTCTTTCTTCTCAATATCGTACTATTACAATTTCTTCCTTAATCATTGTGCAGGCATAATTAATAGGCCTCATTTCTCAGTTCTTTTTCTTATAGGATTAGATAATCTCTTAATTATAAATCTTTAATGAATACGACCCGCTCTTGGTTCTTTTTAAATCTAATACGACTACTTCTCCTTTATTAGTTCTCAATCTTGTTTGATTTCATCTCCTTTTGCGACTCACAATATATTACGACTGGTCGACTTTCTTAGTTATCAATATCTTACGATTTACACTTCTTCCTTAGTTATTAAGCTAATATAGTTGCCTCCGTTCTCTTTCACATGCGATTAGATCATTCATTTGATCTAAATCTTTTGTGCACAGGTCCCACACGTGGTTCTCAATCTAGTCTAATTAAGTCACGTATTAGGGGCTTATCATCCGTTATTGGATATTCTTATCTTTTCAACATGTATGTCGATTAGATCACCTTTCTAGTTTCTTAATTATCTCCCTAATATTTTATCATGTGTTCTGGTTTTGCGATTCATAACATAGAATAGTTAGTCAATTACTTGGCTCTCAATATCGAACGATCGCAACTTCTTCCTTACTCGTAAAGCAAGTACGGTTGATCGGCCTCATAACTCTATTCTTTTGCAAAAGCTATTAGATGGTGTATAGTTCTAAATCCTCAAGTAATAGGTCCAGCGCATGGTTCTTAATCCATTCTTATTAAAACATATTTATGTCCCTTACCTTGTGAAATTTGATCTCATATCTTTTCCAAATGTGCTGTGATTGGAGCTCCTCTCATATGTCATAATCTTACACGACTAATCTCCTTTCTTTGTTCTGTGAATTGCATATGTTATGTCTCCTTTTGTTTTTCATTTTGTAGCTCGATTAGTCGCATTTCTTAGTTCTCAATATTGTACGATTATCACTTCTTCCTTTGTCATTATACAAGGTGTAATTGGCTTCATTTCTCAGTTCTTTTTCAAATAAGGTTTGATAATCATCTGAGACCAAAGTCTTTTTCAATTTGAAATGATTCTTGGTTCTTCTTAATCTAGATAATTAAATCACATTTTACGTTGTTATCATGAGTTATTAGAACTTATTATATTTCTTATTGTGTACATGTATTTTGTTGAGAACTCCTTTCTTGTTTTCGTAATCTTATGCGACTTGATCCCAGTTATTAGTATTTAATCTTGTACGATTTGTCCCCTATTATAGATCTCAATATCATACGAGTACAACTCCTTCCACTGTGATTAAGCACGTATACTTGGCCTCATTTCTCACTTATTTCTTCAAACCATCATATTATATTTTAGTTCTTATTCTTTTATGCATACTTATCACTCATGGTTCTTGATTTGGCCAAATCAAATCGCATTTTAAGTTCTTATCTTGAGTTACGAGATTTACTTTTATTAGATCTCCTGTTCTATTTCTTAATCTGATATGACTCAATCTACATTGTTAGTTCTTAATCCTGTACGATTAGATCTCCTTTACTGTTTCATAATATAGTACGATTAGACCCTTTCTTTCTTCTCAATATTGTACTATTATAATTTCTTCCTTATTCATTTTGCAGGAATAATTAATAAGCCTCATTTCTCAGTTCTTTTCTTTTATACGATTAGATAATCTCTTAGGCTGGAGGGGCCACCTTGGTTTTGGAGGATTTACATGATGATTCGTGTGTCCTAAAGGTAGTTGAAAATCAGCCAAAGCAAGCTCTTCCTTCTCTCTACATTTTCTCACTCTAAAACACAAAGAACCTAATCCTATTACTCCTTGCTTTCTCAGCCATGGCCGATCAAACTGCACCATTGGTTGAAGGGCAACCTAAGACATTTTGCACAAGTGCTCACGGGCAGCCAAAATCAAGGAATCCGACCACAAACTCCCGACAAACCCTTGATGGCCCTTCAATCACATAAAGGAGAACCCGCCATATTCTTCTCCCATGAAGAAATTCCGCAACTTGCTGCCCCTTTTAGATACACGTTGGTTGGAAATTTTCCCAGGGGCAAGCCAAATATGGAACTACTTTGCTAGAATTTTCTCACCATAGGCTTTAAAGGTCAGTTCACAATTGGTTTCCTAGACTACAAGCATATCATCATCAGATTTTCATTGAGAGGAAGACTATCTTCGCTGTTGGATTAAGAACACTTGATTCACTAATAACTGGGATTTACAACTAAGTACCATCTAGAAGCATCCATAAGTTCACCCCAATGAAGAGCCATCTATAGTCCCCGTACGGATCATTAAAGAAGGAATTCTAGCAGTATCTTCTTCAACAAACATGCGGTGTTTAGCCTCGCTCAAGCAGTGGGAACGCCCCTCAAGCTAGACCTAGCAACCGAAAACTTCACCAGGCCAAATGTTGCAATGGTATGTGTGGAAGTAGATCTACTATCCGAACTCCCTTCTAGGGTGTGGTTAGGGGTTGGAAAAGATGGAATTTGGAAAAAAATTAGCTATGAAGAGCTGCAAAGTTACTGCACAAATTGCAAGAAAATTGGTCACTCCACCAATACATGCAAGAAAGCAGACCCGAGTATAGTTACGCAAACCCCAAGCCTTGAGAATTATACGAAGCATCCAACAAAGAAACCGGCTCAAACCTGCTGGACACCACTTAAACGCTAATGAAATTGGCCCATCTAGAACAAAACACACATTTCCCTTACTGCCCGACGCACCACTAGAAGTAGGGGCGCATTTACATGTCCAACGTGAAGGAAAATCCCCCAGCAAACGTGATGACAGTGATCAAAGGACTGAAAATGCAGTTTCAAATCAGCCACCGGAAAAAGGAAAACCACCAGTAGTGGCGGAGCAACCAGCTGCTGAAAACCGACCGATCACAATTGCTGGAAATTCAAATTTCAAATTCCACAATTGAAGGGATTGAAAAAACAACCTTGGAGGGGGGGGTGAATTAGGTTGTATCTAAAAGTAATCCTTTTTAAGTGCTTAATGAAAATACAAACTTTATGCACCAAATGAAAACTTAAGCTCAAATGAATACAATAGATATTCAACAATTTAAGCTTAAAGAACAAATAAGAATATTGAGATTAAGAGAATCAAACCAAACTCCCAAGCTTCTCAAGCTTGGAGCTTTCAACTACAAAGAGCTTCTTACAAGGCAACTACCAAGATTAGAAGAAACGTTTACAACTTGAAGTTTAGCCACTAAAAGTCTCTTCAAAGTAGGTGAGACAATAACCTCTTGTACACAAATGAGGATCACTCTTGCTCACACTAATTACCTTTAGTTGAGCCAAGAGTTTTACACTCACAACCTCCTTTGTTACAATCGTTATGATGTTGACACTTGATCTCTTAGATGTGTCTAAGAGACAAAACTACCTACACTATTACAACACTAAGTTCCCACTATTTCTCCCAAATAGCTCAAGAGTTATTTGTAATCAATGTAGAAGTCCCTTCTTGTAAATTCAGACCTAGGGGTATTTATAGTTGCCAAAAATATGCTTCCAACAACTTCCCAACGGCTATTTTCTGTTTACTGGAAAACTAGCCGTTGGACCTTTAGAACGGCCGATGCACCAAGAGTGCGTCCGAACAAACTAGCCGTTGGACCGTTCGGATGACATTGCTAAACCTTGCGTCCGACAACTGCGTCCGTTCTCGAGGGTATTCGTTCGGACGTTCGAGGATGCGTCCCGAACATGCGTCCGATCGAAGCAAAGTCTTCGGAAATGATGATCGGGCCCATTGTTCTTCGTCTGAGGCTTGCTTCAAATTCTTTGTGTCGGACGATTACCATCGTCCGAAGCTCTGTCACTCGAACAGTCATTTGCGTCCGTGAGTTACATGATTTACTTTTATAAGAATTCCTGTTCTATTTCTTAATCTAATTTGACTCGATCTACTTTGTTAGCTCTTAATCCTGTACGATTAGATATCCTTTACTGTGTCATACCCTTTCTTTCTTCTCAATTTCGTACTATTACAATTTCTTCCTTAATCATTGTGCAGGCATAATTAATAGGCCTCATTTCTCAGTTCTTTTTCTTATACGATTAGATAATCTCTTAATTATAAAGCTTTAATGAATACGACCCGCTCTTGGTTCTTTTTAAATTTAATAAGACTACATCTCCTTTATTAGTCCTCAATCTTGTTTGATTGTATCTCCTTTTGTGTACTCACAATATATTACGATTAGTCGACTTTCTCAGTGCTCAATATCTTACGATTACACTTCTTCCTTAGTTATTAAGTTAATATAGTTGCCTCCGTTCTCTTTCTAATGCGATTAGATCATTCATTTGATCTAAATCTTTTGTGCACAGGTCCCACACATGGTTCTTAATCTAGTCTAACTAAGTCAAGTATTAGGGCTTATCATCCGTTATTAAATATTCTTATCTTTTCAACATGTATGTCATTAGATCACCTTTCGAGTTTCATAATTATCGCCCTAATATTTTATCATGTGTTCTACTTTTGCGATTCATAACATAGAACAGTTAGTCAATTTCTTGGTTCACAATATCGAACAATCGCAACTTCTTCCTTACTCGTAAAGCAGGTTTGATTGGCCTCATTTCTCTATTAATTTGCAAATGCTATTAGATGATGTACTAGTTCTAAATCTTCAAGGAATAGGTCCAAGAGACAGGGTTCTTAATCCATTCTTATTAAAACATTAGAGTTGTTCTTACCTTGTGAACTTTGATCTCATATCTTTTCCAAATGTGCTATGATTGGAACTCCTCTCATATTTCATAATCTTACACGACTAATCTCCTTTTTTGTTCTGTGAATTGCATATGTTATGTCTCCTTTTGTTGTTCCTTGTATAGCCCGATTAGTCGCATTTCTTACTTCTCAATATTGTACGATTATCACTTCTTCCTTTGTCATTATACAAGGTGTGTAATTGGCTTCATTTCTCAGTTCTTTTTCAAATAAGGTTTGATAATCATCTTTTGTTCAAAGTCTTTTTCAATTTGAACTGATTCTTGGTTGTTCATAATCTAGCATAATTAAATCACATTTTACGTTGTTATCATGAGTTATTAGAACTTATTATGTTTCTAGATGTACTTTGTTGAGAACTCCTTTCTTGTTTATCTTATGCGACTTGATCCCAGTTATTAGTATTTAATCTTGTACGATTGTCCCCTTTCTTAGTTCTCAATATCGTACGAGTACAACCAATCCTTCCACTGTGATTAAGCACGTATACTTGGCCTCATTTCTCACTTATTTCTTCTAAACCATCATATTGTATTTTAGTTCTTATTCTTTTATGCATAGTTATCACTCATGGTTCGTAATTTGGCCAAATCAAATCGCATTTTATGTTCTTATCTTGAGTTACGAGATTTACTTTTATAAGAACTCATGTTCTATTTCTTAATCTGATATGACTCGATCTACTTTGTTAGTTCTTAATCCTGTAATAAATTTTGCGACTCACAATATATTACGATTAGTCGACTTTCTTAGTTCTCAATATCTTACGATTACACTTCTTCCTTAGTTATTAAGCTAATATAGTTGCCTCCGTTCTCTTTCAAATGCGATTAGATCATTCATTTGATCTAAATCTTTTGTGCACAGGAACACGTGGTTCTCAATCTACTCTAATTAAGTCACGTATTAGGGGCTTATCATCCGTTATTGGATATTCTTATCTTTTCAACATGTATGTCGATTAGATGACCTTTCTAATTTCATAATTATCTCCCTAATATTTTATCATGTGTTCTCTTTTTGTGATTCATAACATAGAGTAATTAGTCAATTTCTTGGCTCTTAATGTCGAACGATCGCAACTTCTTCCTTACTCGTAAAGTAAGTTCGATCGGCCTCATTTCTCTAATCTTTTCCAAATGCTATTGGATGATGTATTAGTTCTAAATCTTCAAGGAATAGGTCCAGCCCATGGTTCTTAATCAATTCATAAAAACATATTTATGTTCTTACCTTGTGAAATTTGATCTCATATCTTTTCCAAATGTGCTATGGTTGGAACTCCTCTCATATTTCATAATCTTACACGACTAATCTCCTTTCTTTGTTCTGTGAATTGCATATGTTATGTCTCCTTTCGTTGTTTATTGTATAGCTCGATTAGTCGCATTTCTTAGTTCTCAATATTGTACGGTTATCACTTCCTCCTTTGTCATTATACAAGGTGTAATTGGCTTCACTTCTCAGTTCTTTTTCAAATAAGGTTAGATAATCATCTTTTGTTCAAAGTCTTTTTCAATTTGAACTGATACTTGGTTCTTAATCTAGCATTATTAAATCACATTTTACGTTGTTATCATCATTTTTTGAAATTATTATGTTTCTACTTGTACTTTGTTGAGAACTCCTTTCTTGGTTATCTTATGCGATAAGATCCCAGTTATTAGTATTTTTAATGTTGTATAATTGTCCCCTTTCTTAGTATAATGTGCGTACGAGTAGAACTACCTTCCACTGTGATTAAGCATGTATACTTGGCCTCATTTCTCACTTATTTCTTCAAAACCATCATTTTATATTTTAGTTCTTATTCTTTTATGCATAGTTATCACTCATGGTTCTCAATTTGGCCAAATCAAATTGCATTTTATGTTCTTATCTTGAGTTACGAGATTTACTTTTATATGAACTGTTGTTCTATTTCTTAATCTGATATGACTCGATCTACTTTGTTAGTTCTTAATCCTGTACGATTAGATATCCCTTACTATGTTATAATATAGTAAGATTAGACCCTTTCTTTCTTCTCAATATCGTACTATTACAATTTCTTCCTTAATCATTGTGCAGGCATAATTAATAGACCTCACTTCTTAGTTCTTTTTCTTATACGATTAGATAATCTCTTAATTATAAATCTTTAATGAATACGACCCGCTCTTGGTTCTTTTTAAATTTAATAAGACTACATCTCCTTTATTAGTTCTCAATCTTGTTTGAGGATTTACTCACAATATATTACGATTAGTCGACTTTCTCAGTGCTCAATATCTTACGATTACACTTCTTCCTTAGTTATTAAGCTAATATAGTTGCCTCCGTTCTCTTTCGAATGCGATTAGATCATTCATTTGGTCTAAATCTTTTGTGCACAGGTCCCACACATGGTTCTCAATCTAGTCTAACTAAGTCAAGTATTAGGGCTTATCCTGCGTTATTAGATATTCTTATCTTCTGAACATGTAAGTCGATTAGATCACCTTTCCAGTTTCTTAATTATCTCCTTGATATTTTATCACGTGTTCCTCCTTTTGCGATTCATAACATAGAACAGTTAGTCAATTTCTTGGCTCTCAATATCGAACGATCGCAACTTCTTCCTTACTCGTAAAGCAAGTTTGATCTGCCTCATTTCTCTATTCTTTTGCAAATGCTAATTAGATGATGTATTAGTTCTAAATCTTCAAGGAATAGGTCCAGCTCATGGTTCTTAATCCATTCTTATCTAGACTTAAAACATATTTTTGTTCTTACCTTGTGAAATTTGATCTCATATCTTTTCCAAATGTGCTATGATTGGACTCCTCTCATATTTCATAATCTTACACGACTAATCTCCTTTCTTTGTTCTGTGAATTGCATATGTTATGTCTCCTTTTGTTGTTCATTGTATGGCTCGATTAGTCGCATTTCTTACTTCTCAATATTGTACGATTATCACTTCTTCCTTTGTCATTATACAAGGTGTAATTGGCTTCATTTCTCAGTTCTTTTTCAAATAAGGTTAGATAATCATCTTTTGTTCAAAGTTTTTTTCAATTTGAACTGATTCTTGGTTCTTAATCTATCATAATTAAATCACATTTTATGTTGTTATCATGGGTTATTGAACTTATTATGTCCCTACATGTACTTTGTTGAGAACTTATCTTATGCGACTTGATTCCAGTTATTAGTATTTAATCATGTACAATTGTCCCCTTTGTTAGTTCTCAATATCTTACGAGTACAACATCCTTCAACTATGATTAACCACGTATACTTGGATTCATTTCTCACTTATTTCTTCAAAACAATCATCTTATATTCTAGTTCTTATTCTTTTATGCATAGTTATCACTCATGGTTCTTAATTTGGCCAAATCAAATCGCATTTTCAGTTCTTATCTTGAGTTACGAGATTTACTTTTATAAGAACTCCTGTTCTTTTCTTAATCTGATTTGACTCGATGAACTTTGTTGCTACTTAATCCTGTACGATTAGATCTCCTTTACTTTGTCATAATATAGTACGATTAGACCCTTTCTTTCTTCTCAATATCGTACTATTACAATTTCTTCCTTAATCATTGTGCAGGCATAATTAATAGGCCTCATTTCTCAGTTCTTTTTCTTATACGATTAGATAATCTCTTAATTATAAATCTTTAATGAATACGACCCGCTCTTGGTTCTTTTTAAATCTAATAGACTACTTCTCCTTTATTAGTTCTCAATCTTGTTTGATTGTATCTCTAGCCTTTTGCGACTCACAATATATTACGATTAGTCGACTTTCTTAGTTCTCAATATCTTACGATTACACTTCTTCCTTAGTTATTAAGCTATTATAGTTGCCTCCGTTCTCTTTCGAATGCGATTAGATCATTCATTTGATCTAAATCTTTTGTGGTTCTCAATCTAGTGTAAATAAATCACATATTTGGGGCTTATCATCCGTTATTAGATATTCTTATCTTTTCAACATGTATGACGATTAGATCACCTTTCTAGTTTCTTAATTATCTCCCTAATATTTTATCATGTGTTCTCCTTTTGTGATTCATAACATAGAACGGTTAGTCAATTTCTTGGCTCTCATTATCGAACGATCGCAACTTCTTCCTTACTCGTAAAGCAAATTCTAAATGTTCAAGGAATAGGTCCAGCGCATGGTTCTTAATCCATTATTATTAAAACATATTTATGTTCTTACCTTGTGAAATTTGATCTCAAATCTTTTCCAAATGTGCAATGATTAGGAACTCCTCTCATATTTCATAATCTTCCACCACTAATCTCCTTTCTTTGTTCTGTGAATTGCATATGTTATGTCCCCTTTCGTTGTTCATTGTATAGCTCGATTAGTCGCATTTCTCAGTTCTCAATATTGTACGATTATCACTTCTTCCTTTGTCATTATACAAGGTGTAATTGGCTTCACTTCTCAGTTCTTTTTCAAATAGCTTAGATAATATTCTTTTGTTCAAAGTCTTTTTCAATTTGAACTGATTTTTGGTTCTTAATCTATCATAATTAGATCAAATTTTATGTTGTTATCATGGGTTATTGAACTTATTATGTTTCTACATGTACTTTGTTGAGAACTCCTTTCTTGTTTATCTTATGCGACTTGATCCCAGTTATTAGTATTTAATCTTGTACGATTATCACCTTTCTTAGTTCTCATTATCGTACGAGTACAACTCCTTCCACTGTGATTAAGCACGTATACTTGGACTCATTTCTCACATATTTCTTCCAAAACCATCATATTGTATTTTAGTTCTTATTCTTTTATGCATAGTTATCACTCATGGTTCTTAATTTGGCCAAATCAAATCGTATTTTAAGTTCTTATCTTGAGTTTCGAGATTTACTTTTATAAGAACTCCTATTCTATTTCTTAATCTGATATAACTCGATCTACTTTGTTAGTTTTAATCCAGTACGATTAGATCTCCTTTACTGTGTCATAATATAGTACGATTAGACCCTTTCTTTCTTCTCAATATCGTACTATTACAATTTCTTCCTCAATCATTGTGTAGGAATAATTGATAGGCCTCATTTCTCTGTTCTTTTTCTTAAACGATTAGATAATCTCTTAATTATAAATCTTTAATGAACACGACCCGCACTTGGTTCTTTTTAAATCTAATACGACTACTTCTCCTTTATTAGTTCTCAATCTTGTTTGATTGTATCTTCTTTCGCGACTTACAATATATTATGATTAGTCGACTTTCTTAGTTCTCAATATCTTTACGATTACACTTCTTCCTTTGTTACTAAGCTAGTATAGTTGCCTCCGTTCTCTTTCGAATGCGATTAGATCATTCATTTGATCTAAATCTTTTGTGCACAGGTCCCACACACGGTTCTCAATCTAGTCTAACTAAGTCACGTATTTGGGGCTTATCATCCGTTATTAGATATTATTATCTTTTCAACATGTATGTCGATTAAATCACCTTTCTAGTTTCTTAATTATCTCCCTAATATTTTATCATGTGTTCTCCTTTTGCGATTCGTAACATAGAACAGATAGTCAATTTCTTGGCTCTCAATATCGAACGATCGCAACTTCTTCCTTACTCGTAAAACAAGTTTGATCGGCCTCATTTCTCTATTCTTTTGCAAATGCTATTAGATGATGTATTAGTTCTAAATCTTCAAGGAATAGGTCCAGCGCATGGTTCTTAATCCATTCTTATTAAAACATATTTATGTTCTTACCTTGTGAAATTTGATCTCATATCTTTTCCAATCTATGTGCTATGATTGGAACTCCTCTCATATTTCATAATCTTAACACTAAGTAGAAACGTAATGTTCTGAATTGCAGATGTTATGTCTTAATAAAGAATGTTTATGCGTATTTGCTCGATTTGTCGCATTTCTTAGTTCTCAATATTGTACGATTATCACTTCTTCCTTTGTCATTATACAAGGTGTAATTGGCTTCACTTCTCAGTTCTTTTTCAAATAAGGTTAGATAATCATGTTTTGTTCAAAGTCTTTTTCAATTTGAACTGATTCTTGGTTCTTAATCTAGCATAATTAAATCACATTTTACGTTGTTATCATGAGTTATTCAACTTATTACGTTTCTACATGTACTTTGTTGAAAACTCCTTTCTTGTTTATGTTATGCAACTCGATCCCTGTTATTAGTACTTAATATTGTACGATTGTCCCCTTTCTTAGTTCTCAATATCGTACGAGTACAAATCCTTTACGTATACTTGGCCTCATTTATCACTTATTTCTTCAAAACAGACAGTAAGTTTGTATCATATTATATTCTAGTTCTTATTCTTTTATGCATAGTTATCACTCATGGTTCTTAATTTGGCCAAATCAAATCACATTTTAAGTTCTTATCTTGAGTTACGAGATTTACTTTTATAAGAACTCCTGTTCTTTTTCTTAATCTGATTTGACTCGATGTACTTTTGTTGCTACTTAATCCTGTACGATTAGATCTCCTTTACTTTGTCATAACATAGTGCGATTAGACCCTTTCTTTCTTCTCAATATCGTACTATTACAATTTCTTCCTTAATCATTGTGCAGGCATAATTAATAGGCCTTATTTCTCAGTTCTTTTTCTTATACGATTAGATAATCTCTTAATTATAAATCTTTAATGAATACGACCCGCTCTTGGTTCTTTTTAAATCTAATACGACTACTTCTCCTTTATTAGTTCTCAATCTTGTTTGATTGTATCTCTCCTTTTGCGACTCACAATATATTACGATTAGTCGACTTTCTTAGTTCTCAATATCTTACGAATTACACTTCTTCCTTAGTTATTAAGCTATTATAGTTGCCTCCGTTCTCTTTCGAATGCGATTAGATCATTCATTTGATCTAAATCTTTTGTGCACAGGTCCCACACATGGTTCTCAATCTAGTCTAACTAAGTGACGTAGTTGGGGATTATCATCCGTTATTAGATATTCTTATCTTTTCAACATGTATGTCGATTGGATCACCTTTCTAGTTTCTTAAGTATCTCCCTAATATTTTATCATGTGTTCTCCTTTTACGATCCCTAACATAGAACAGTTAGTCAATTTCTCGGCTCTCAATATCGAACGATCGTAACTTCTTCCTTACTCGTAAAGCAAGTTTGATCGGCCTCATTTCTCTATTCTTTTCCAAATGCTATTAGATGATGTATTAGTTCAAAATATTCAAGGAATAGGTCCAACGCATCTTTCTTAATCCATTATTATTAAAACATATTTATGTTCTTACCTTGTGAAATTTGATCTCATATCTTTTCCAAATGGTTGCTATGATTGGAACTCCTCTCATATTTCATAATCTTACACGACTAATCTCCTTTCTTTGTTCTGTGAATTGCATTGTTATGTCTCCTTTTGTTGTTCATTGTCATTATACAAGGTGTAATTGTCTTCATTTCTCAATTCTTTTTCAAAAAAGGTTAGATAATCATCTTTTGTTCAAAGTCTTTTTCAATTTGAAGTGATTCTTCGTTCTTAATCTCGCATAATTAAATCACATTTTACGTTGCTATCATGAGTTATTGAAATTGTTATGTTTCTACACGTACTTTGTTGAGAACTCCATTCTTGTTTTTAATCTTATGCGACTTGATCCCAGTTGTTAGTATTTAATCTTGTACGATTTTTCCCCTTTCTTAGTTCTCAATATTGTACGAGTACAACTCCTTCCTCTGTGATTAAGCACGTATACTTGGCTTCATTTCTCACAAATTTCTTCAAAACCATCATATTATAATTTAGTTCTTATTCTTTTATGCACTGTTATCACTACGTCATCGTTCTTAATTTGGCCAAATCAAATCGCATTTTAAGTTCTTATCTTGAGTTACGAGATTTACTTTTATAAGAACTCCTGTTCTATTTCTTAATCTGATATGACTCGATCAACTTTGTTAGTTCTTAATCCTGTACGATCAGATCTAATTTACTGTACGATCAGACCCTTTCTTTCTTCTGAATATCGTACTATTACAATTTTTCCTTAATCATTTCAGCAGGCATAATTAATAGGCCTCATTTCTCAGTTCTTTTTGTTATACGATTAGATAATCTCTTAATTACAAATCTTTAATGAATACGACCCGCTCTTGGTTCTTTTTAAATCTAATACCACTACTTCTCCTTTAATAGTTCTCAATCTTGTTTGATTGTGTCTCCTTTTGCGACTCACAATATATTACGATTAGTCCACTTTCTTAGTTCTCAATATGTTACGATTACACTTCTTCCTTAGTTATTAAGCTAATATAGTTGCCTCCGTTCTCTTTCGAATGCGTGATTAGATCATTCATTTGATCTAAATCTTTTGTGCAGGGGTCCCACGCATGGTTCTCAATCTAAGCTAACTAAGTCACGTATTAGGGGCTTATCATCCGTTATTAGATATTCTTATCTTTTCAACTTGTATGTCTATTAGGTCACCTTTCTAGTTCTTAATTATCTCCCTAATATTTTATCATGTGTTCTCCTTTTGCGATTCCTAACATAGAACAGTAAGTCAATTTCTTGGCTCTCAATAGCGAACGATCGGAACTTCTTCCTTACTCGTAAAGCAGGTTTGATCGGCCTCATTTCTCTATTCTTTTGCAAATGCTATTAGATGATGTATTTTCTGAATCTTCAAGGAATAGGTCCAGCGCATGGTTCTTAATCCATTCTTATTAAAACATATTTATGTTCTTACCATGTGAAATTTGATCTCATATATTTTCCAAATGTGCTATGATTGGAACTCCTCTCATATTTCACAATCTTAAACGACTAATCTCCTTTCTTTGTTCATAAGCTGTGAATTGCATATGTTATGTCTCCTTTTGTTGTTCTTTGTATAGCTCGATTAGCCGCATTTCTTAGTTTTCTCAATATTGTACGATTATCACTTCTTCCTTTGTCATTATACAAGGTGTAATTGGCTTCATTTTTCTGTTCTTTTTCAAATAAGGTTAGATAATAATCTTTTGTTCAACGTCTTTTTGAATTTGAACTGATTCTTGGTTCTTAACCTAGCATAATTAAATCACATTTTACGTTGTTATCATGAGTTATTAGAATTTATTTTGTTTCTACATGTACTTTGTTGAGAACTCCTTTCTTGTTTCTTAATCTTATGCGACTTGATCCAAGTTATTAGTATTTAATCTTGTAGGATTTGTCCCCTCTCTTAGTTTTCAATATCGTACGAGTACAACTCCTTCCACTGTGATTAAGCACGTATACTTGGCCTCATTTCTCACTTATTTCTTCAAAACCATCATATTATAGTTTAGTTCTTATTCTTTCATGCATAAAATCTTTGTCACTCATGGTTCTTAATTTGGCCAAATCAAATCGCATTTTAAGTTCTTATCAGGAGTTACGAGATTTACTTTATAAGAACTCCTGTTCTATTTCTTAATCTGATATGACTCGTTTACTTTGTTATTTCTTAATCCTGTACGATTAGATCTCCTTTACTGTGCCATAATATAGTATGATTAGACCCTTTCTTTCTTCCCAATATCGTACTATTACAATTTCTTCCTTAATCACTGTGCAGGCATAATTAATAGGCCTCATTTCTCAGTTCTTTTTGTTGTACGATTAGGTAATCTCTTAACTATAAATCTTTAATGAATACGACCCGCTCTTGCTTCTTTTTAAATCTAATACGACTACTTCTCCTTTATTAGTTCTCAATCTTGTTTGATTGTGTCTCCTTTTGCGACTCACAATATATTAGGTCACCTTTCTAGTTTCTTAATTATCTCCCTGATATTTTATCATGTGTTCTCCTTTTGCGATTCGTAACATAGAACATTGTTAGTCAATTTCTTGGCTCTCAATACCGAACGATCGCAACTTCTTCCTTACTCGTAAAACAAGTTTGATCGGCCTCATTTCTCTATTCGTTTGCAAATACTATTAGATGATGTATTAGTTCTAAATCTTCAAGGAATAGGTCCAGCGCATGGTTCTTAATCCATTCTTATTAAAACATATTTATGTTCTTACCTTGTGAAATTTGATCTCATATCTTTTCCAAATGTGCTATGATTGGAACTCCTCTCATATTTCATAATCTTAAACGATTAATCTCCTTTCTTTGTTCTGTGAATTGCAGATGTTATGTCTCCTATTGTTGTTCATTTGTATCGCTCGATTAGTCGCATTTCTTAGTTCTCAATATTGTACGATTATCACTTCTTCCTTTGTCATTATACAAGGTGAAATTGGCTTCATTTCTCAGTTCTTTTTCAAATAAGGTTAGATAATCACCTTTTGTTCAAACTCTTTTTCAAGTTGAACCGATTCTTGGTTCACTTCATTAACCTAGAATAATTAAATCACATTTTACGTTGTTATCATGCGTTATTAGAACTTATTATGTTTCTACACGTACTTTGTTGAGAACTCCTTTCTTGTTTCTTAATCTTATGCGACTTGATCCAAGTTATTAGTATTTAATCTTGTAGGATTTGTCCCCTCTCTTAGTTTTCAATATAAATGCGAGTACAACTCCTTCCCTTGTGATTAAGCACGTATACTTGGCCTCATTTCTCACTTATTTCTTCAAAACCATCATATTATAGTTTAGTTCTTATTCTTTCATGCATAATTGTCACTCATGGTTCTTAATTTGGCCAAATCAAATCGCATTTTAAGTTCTTATCATGATATTACGAGATTTACTTTATGAACTAATCGCTATTTCTTAATCTGATATGACTCGTTTACTTTGTTATTTCTTAATCCTGTACGATTAGATCTCCTTTACTGTGCCATAATATAGTATGATTAGACCCTTTCTTTCTTCCCAATATCGTACTGAAAGGGTCTACTATTACAATTTCTTCCTTAATCACTGTGCAGGCATAATTAATAGGCCTCATTTCTCAGTTCTTTTTGTTATACGATTAGGTAATCTCTTAACTATAAATCTTTAATGAATACGACCCGCTCTTGCTTCTTTTTAAATCTAATACGACTACTTCTCCTTTATTAGTTCTCAATCTTGTTTGATTGTGTCTCCTTTTGCGACTCACAATATATTACGATTAGTCCACTTTCTTAGTTCTCAATATGTTACGATTACACTTCTTCCATAGTTATTAAGCTAGTATAGTTGCCTCCGTTCTCTTTCGAATGCGATTAGATCATTCATTTGATCTGAATCTTTTTGTGCAGATGTCCCACGCATGGTTGTCAATCTAGTCTAACTAAGTCATGTATTAGGGGCTTATCATCCGTTATTAGATATTATTATCTTTTCAACATGTATGTCGATTAAATCACCTTTCTAGTTTCTTAATTATCTCCCTGATATTTTATCATGTGTTCTCCTTGTTTGCGATTTGTAACATAGAACAGATAGTCAATTTCTTGGCTCTCAATACCGAACGATCGCAACTTCTTCCTTACTCGTAAAACAAGTTTGATCGGCCTCATTTCTCTATTCGTTTGCAAATACTATTAGATGATGTATTAGTTCTAAATCTTCAAGGAATAGGTCCAGCGCATGGTTCTTAATCCATTCTTATTAAAACATATTTATGTTCTTACCTTGTGAAATTTGATCTCATATCTTTTCCAAATGTGCTATGATTGGAACTCCTCTCATATTTCATAATCTTAAACAATTAATCTCCTTTCTTTGTTCTGTGAATTGCAGATGTTATGTCTCCTTTTGTTGTTCATTGTATCGCTCGATTAGTCGCATTTCTTAGTTCTCAATATTGTACGATTATCACTTCTTCCTTTGTCATTATACAAGGTGTAATTGGCTTCACTTCTCAGTTCTTTTTCAAATAAGGTTAGATAATCATCTTTTGTTCAAAGTCTTTTTCAAAGAATTTGAACTGATTCTTGGTTCTTAATCTAGCATAATTAAATCACATTTTACGTTGTTATCATGAGTTATTCATCTTATTATGTTTCTACATGTACTTTGTTGAAAACTCCTTTCTTGTTTATCTTATGCGACTGGATCCCAGTTATTAGTACTTAATATTGTACGATTGGCCCCTTTCTTAGTTCTCAATATCGTACGAGTACAAATCCTTTACGTATACTTGGCCTCATTTCTCACTTATTTCTTCAAAACAATCATATTATATTTTAGTTCTTATTCTTTTATGCATAGTTATCACTCATGGTTCTTAATTTCTTACGTTGTTATCATGCGTTATTGGAACTTATTATGTTTCAACATGTACTTTGTGGACAACTGCCTTCTTGTTTCTTAATCTTATGCGACTTGATCCCAATTATTAGTATTTAATCTTGTATGATTTATCCCCTTTCTTAGTTCTCAATATCGTACGAGAACAACTCCTTCCACTATGATTAAACACATCTAAATTATACTTGGCCTCATTTCTCACTTATTTCTTCTAAACCATCATATTATAGTTTAGTTCTTATTCTTTTATGCATAGTTATCACTCTTAGTTCTCAATATCTTACGTTGTTATCATGAGTTATTGGAAATTGTTATGTTTCTACATGTACTTTGTTGAGAACTGCCTTCTTGTTTCTTAATCTTATGCGACTTGATCCCAGTTATTAGTGTTTAATCTTGTACGATTTGTCCCCTTTCTTAGTTCTCAGTATCATACGAGTACAACTCCTTCCTCTGTGATTAAGCCCGTATACATGGCCTCATTTCTCACATATTTCTTCAAAACCATCATATTATAATTTAGTTCTTATTCTTTTATGCACTATTATCACTCATGGTTCTTAATTTGGCCAAATCAAATCGCATTTTAAGTTCTTATCTTGAGTTACGAGATTTAATTTTATAAGAACTCCTGTTCTATTTCTTAATATGATATGACTCGATCTACTTTGTTAGTTCTTAAACAATCCTATACGATTAGGTCTCCTTTACTGTGTCATAATATAGTACCATTAGACAATTTCTTTCTTCTCAATATCGCACTATTACAATTTCTTCCATAATCATTGTGTAGGCATAATTAATAGGCCTCATTTCTAAGTTCTTTTTCTTATACGATTAGATAATCTCTTAATTATAAATCTTTAATGAATACGACCCGCTGTTGGTTCTTTTTAAATCTAATTCGACTACTTCTCCTTTATTAGTTCGCAATCTTGTTTGATTGTATCTCTTTTTGCGACTCACGATATATTACGAGTAGTCGACTTTCTTAGTTCTCAATGTCATACGATTACACTTCTTCCTTAGTTATTAAGCTAATATAGTTGCCTCCGTTCTCTTTCGAATGCGATTAGATCATTCATTTGATCTAAATCTTTTGTGCACAAGTCCCACACATGGTTCTCAATCTAGTCTAACTAAGTCACGTATTAGCGGCTTATCATCCGTTATTAGATATTCTTATATCTTTTCAACATGTATGTCGATTAGATAACCTTTCTAGTTTCTTAATTATCTCCCTAATATTTTATCATGTGTTCCTCCTTTTACGATTCATAACATAGAACAGTTAGTCAATTTCTTGGCTCTCAATATCGAAGCAAATTTGATCGGCCTCATTTCTCTATTCTTTTGCAAATGCTAATTAGATTAAATCTTCAAGGAATTGGTCCAGCGCATGGTTCTTAATCCATTCTTATTAAAACATATTTATGTTCTTACCTTGTGAAATTTGATCTCATATCTAACAAAGAAAGAAAAGATCTGGGCAGCTTATTAACAAGTCGAAAATACTCTCCTCCTTCTCTCTAGACTTCCTCTCACTAAAACACAGCACCTATTCTTCTCCTTTTGCCACTCGGCCATGGCCGAACCAGCTGCCCTTCAGCCATCGGTTGAAGGGCAACCAAAAACCTTTGCACAAGCTCTTTCGGGTGGACAAATCCTAAGCCTTCACGCACCAAATCCAGAAGAAGAACCTCGCCTTGAAAGCTCTTCAACTGCACAAAGGGGAACCAGCGATCTTCTTCTCCCAAGATGAAGTTCAACACCTTGCTGCACCATTTCGTTACACATTGGTAGGTAATTTTCCAAGAGGCAAGCCGAACATGGAAACTCTTCGTAAAAGTTTTCACACCATTGGATTCAAAGGTCAGTTCACCATCGGATATCTTGATTACAAGCACATATTGATGAGGTTTTCATTGGAGGAGGACTTCCTACGATGTTGGCTCAAAAACACCTGGTTTGTTAATGGCTACTACATGAGGGTTCTTAAGTGGCACCCATTATTTACCACTGATGAAGAACCGTCCATAGCCCCTATATGGATTACTTTTGAAGGACTTCCAGCAGTCTTCTTCAACAAACACGCCGTATTTAGCCTTGCTCAAGCGGTTGGAACACCCCTTAAACTCGACTTAGCCACTGCAAATTTCACCAGGCCAAGTGTTGCTAAGGTATGTGTGGAAGTAGACCTCCTATCTGACCTTCCTTCTAGGGTGTGGTTGGGGGTCGGTAATGAGGGCATTTGGCAAAAAATTACCTACGATGCAGTCCCATCTTATTGCACGAAATGCAAGAAAATTGGCCATGCCAATGGTGAATGCCGGAGAGGTGAAGCGGGGCATCCTAACCAACATGTAGGTAACGGTGAACAAATAAAGAACTCAGCCAAGCAACCCATCCGAATGCATGTCGATTAGATCACCTTTCTAGTTTCTTACTTATCTCCCTAATATTTTATCATGTGTTGTTTTGCTTTTGCGATTCATAACGTAGAACAGCTAGTCAATTTCTTGGCTCTCAATATCGAACGATCGCAACTTCTTCCATACTCGTAAAGCAAGTTTGATCTGCCTCATTTCTCTATTCTTTTGCAAATGCTGTTTGACGATGTATTAGTTCTAAATCTTCAAGGAATAGGTCCAGCGCATGGTTCTTAATCCATTCTTATTAAAACATACTTATGTTCTTGCCTAGAGCTGTGAAATTTGATCTCATATCTTTTCCAAATGTGCTATGATTGGAACTAATCTCATATTTCACAATCTTAAACGACTAATCTCCTTTCTTTGTTCTGTGAATTGCATATGTTATGTCTCCTTTTGTTGTTCTTTGTATAGCTCGATTAGCCGCATTTCTTAGTTTTCTCAATATTGTACGATTATCACTTCTTCCTTTGTCATTATACAAGGTGTAATTGGCTTCATTTTTCTGTTCTTTTTCAAATAAGGTTAGATAATAATCTTTTGTTCAACGTCTTTTTGAATTTGAACTGATTCTTGGTTCTTAACCTAGCATAATTAAATCACATTTTACGTTGTTATCATGAGTTATTAGAATTTATTTTGTTTCTACATGTACTTTGTTGAGAACTCCTTTCTTGTTTCTTAATCTTATGCGACTTGATCCAAGTTATTAGTATTTAATCTTGTAGCATTAAGTCCCTCTCTTAGTTTTCAATATCGTACGAGTACAACTCCTTCCACTGTGATTAAGCACGTATACTTGGCCTCATTTCTCACTTATTTCTTCAAAACCATCATATTATATTTTAGTTTGTATTCTTTTATGCGTACTTATCACTCATGGTTCTCAATTTGGCGAAATCAAATCGCATTTTAAGTTCTTATCTTGAGTTACGAGATTTTCTTTTATAAGAACTCATGTTCTATTTCTTAATCTGATATGACTCGATCGACTTTGTTAGTTCTTAATCATGTACGATTAGATCTCCTTCACTGTGTCATAATATAGTATGATTAGACCCTTGCTTTCTTCAAAGTATCGTACTGTTACAATTTCTTCCTTAATCATTGTGCAGGCCTAATTAATAGGCCTCATTTCTCAGTTCTTTTTCTTATACGATTAGATAATCTCTTATTTATTAATCTTTAATGAATATGACCCGCTCTTGGTTCTTTTTAAATCTAATACCACTACTTCTCCTTGGTTAGTTCTCAATCTTGTTTGATTGTATCTCCAGTTTTGCGACTCACAATATATTACGATTAGTCGACTTTCTTAGTTCTCAATATCTTACGATTACACTTCTTTCTTAGTTATTAAGCTAATATACTTGCCTCCGTTCTCTTTCGAATGTGATTAGATCATTTATTTGATCTAATTCTTTGTGCACAGGTCCCACACACGGTTCTCAATCTAGTCTAACGAAGTCACATATTTGGGGCTTATCATCCTTTATTAGATATTCTCATCTTTCAACATGTATGTCGATTAGATCACCTTTCAAGTTTCTTAATTATCTCTCTAATATTTTATCATGTGTTGTTCTGCTTTTGCGATTCATAACATAGAACAGCTAGTCAATTTCTTGGATCTCTATATCGAACGATCGCAACTTCTTCCTTACTTGTAAAGCAAGTTTGATCGGCCTCATTTCTCTATTCGTTTGCAAATGCTATTAGATTATGTATTGGTTCTAAATCTTCAAGGAATAAGTCCAGCGCATGGTTCTTAATCCATTCCTTATTAAAACATATTTATGTTCTTACCTTGTGAAATTTGATCTCATATCTTTTCCATATGTGCTATGATTGGAACTCCTCTAATATTTCATAATCTTACACGACTAATCTCCTTTCTTTGTTCTGTGAATTGCATATGTTATATCTCCTTCTGTTGTTCATTGTATAGCTCGATTAGTCGCATTTCTTAGTTCTCAATATTGTACGTGTGAAACCCAGTATTTTACTAGCCTTGTTCTTTGATTTTTTTTTTAACTGGTTTAAAATGTTTTTCATATTATTTTTAGTCATTAAGTACTTCAACTTATTCGTTTTTGAATTCGGCAAATTTTTCGGTTTACGCGATTTCGGTTCCGGCGGGTAAACGGGTCAAAATTGGACTAAGTGTAATTAGTGCATTGTGGTGTGTGAGTGTTGTATGATGGCTGAATTATTCAAAAAAAAAAAAAGTGTTAATTTAGTAGCAAAAATTAGTTTTTGGGTTAATAGTCAACTTGGAGACTATTTGGTCAAGATAATGGGGAACTATTTGGGTCAACCTTGGAATCTTTTTAGTCTTCTTCTTGCTTTGTTTCTTCCTCTTTTGTCCTAGCTGCTGGCCGAAACTTCTCTTCCCCATTTTCCCCCAAAATTTTCTTGGATATCAAGTATAAATCACTTGGAAGGTAAGATTTTATGTATTTTAGCACTTTATGGCTTATGGGCTTTATGATCCAAGCTTTAATTTCAAGTTTTGTAGGATTCTTTATGGCTGAAAAAAAAACCCTCTTTGCAGCCTTATATGTTGTGATTTATGTATGTTATGGGTTGTTTTTAGTGTTTTGGAGGTTGGGAAGTGATTGGGGTTGATTTTTAACAACTTTCCACGGTTAGGTTACATATTTTAAGATTATGAGTTGGGGTTTTGTCTTCCATATGTGGCCCTAGAGTGTTATGCTATGAATGCTTATGTTTATGCATTGGTTGGTTGAATATGTTGTTTTGAGTTGGGTTGTAACCAAGGTCCCTTGAATACCTTGGTCATATGTGAATTGGATTTTGTTGGCAGGGAGGATAGCCTACTTATAGCCTAGGGAGGGGCGAAGGTTTTCGGTTGAATGGAAAAGAGCTTATTATCTCCTAATCTAGCTGTAATACGAATTTGAGGGGTTAATAAGTGTTTTGACTGGGGTTTTAGCTTGTCAAGTTGGTCAGAAATTGTGAAAAGGTCATTTTTGACCAATAGAATGTAGGTGTCGTTTAAGATCGTTTCGCAGAGTGATTTCTCTTCCCTAGTCATTCTTAACTTCTACATCTCTTCTAATGTCATCTTATATCTGTTTTAGGTCCACGCCATCTACCAAACGATCAGTTCAGTGATCATTTGTGCAGTTTTTGCTTTGATAGGTGGGTAACATAGACCCTCTTCCACTTGTATTTTGTTTAACGACTTTCGAAATATGTTTGGATGGATTTTAAAATGTGTATGATGTTTGGAACTGCACTTTTACCAAGTTTTGGAATTATTACATATGAAATCGGGACCAAGCTATTTTAACACGGATGTTAATCAATTGATATGCTTGGAAACTCTTTTGATATGAAAGCATTTTATGACTGTTTTGGCTCATAGGTGACCTAGGTATATAATTTTGGATGTGTTTGGAAATGTTTGATTTGGGGAGAACCGGTGACTGCTATGACTGTTATGAACTATTTGACTGCGGGGTCTTGTGATGGGATAACTTGACCTCCCGGTCAGACTAGTAGGTGTGGTAGATTACTAGATCTGTCTCTTAGTACTAGATAAATATAACTTTGAGCCTAAAAGATACTCATGCTATTTTATTATATTCCGGATTGAAACTGTACTTGGATTTGTTCGCTATGCTTTAGCATACTATGTTTTGAAATGATTGGATCTTTTTGGCTATGTTTTGGACATGCCTGACGTTTAAATGGCATGAGACATTTTAGAAACTACTTATGATTATGATTTATTGACGTTTAAATGGCATGAGACATCTAGAAACTGCTATGTGAGAGAAACGCAAATGTTATTAGCTACACCACTTTGATATCCACGTCTCTTATACACATCTAGATGTGTATAAGATGATATCCATGAGCTAGTTATGCTCACCCCACGTGATTTATAATTTTTCGATTAGGTGCTCGTTTTGACTCTCCACCGCGTTAGCGATTTTAGATTTTCTCCAGATTCCACATTACTGGTAGGACTCTGCGGATACCACTTCTAAGCTGTCTCTTTTGTTTGGAGATGGGTAGTGTATTAGATAGGTTTTGTATTGATGAACTTTGTTTTTGTTGTAGCATCTTTTGTACTAAGAAGAAATTTGGTAATTCGTATTTTTTTTGTGTAAAATGAAATATTCGGTTTTATAGTTAAGAAATGGTTTGATGGTTCTATTACATAGCGGTTAAGTTTGTTGCTCTGTTCGTTTGTGCCTTGCGCTTTGGGCCGGTGTACCATTAGCGCGGCGTGTTACGGTCAACAGTATTCGATGAGTCTTTCGAGGTTTAAATCGATGTGCTCGGGCTTAGAATTATATAAGATTCTATTTTGTTCGCGGCATTACAGGATCTGTGGAATTCTTTGACCTGGAGTTATTGATTGACTTGTTTTGGGGGGGGGGTTTTTAGAGGTCCTTACTTATGTAATCTTTGTTGTACCTCTTTTGTTGATTCTTGAAGAGTTATTCTTTGCTCATGATTCTGCCTTTGACTCTTATCAGCTAGTATGCCGTCTAGGACGCGTTTTGGTTCTAGAGGTCGCGGTAGAGGCTACAATAGCAATCTTGCTCCACCACCTCCACCACCGCGTACCGACATTCCATCCCTGTTTCAGACGCTCAAGAAGGCCGGGCTACCTACGTTTGATGGGGCTCCGGATCCGCTTAAGGCGGAGTCATGGATGGGCGAGATAGAGAGGGATTTTGAGTTATTTCAGATTTCGGTGGAGTCACGGACATCTTTGGCTATTCCTTTCTTGGTTCTGAGCACTAGTATAATCTAGCCATTCAGCTGGATTCGGAGTGAGGCGTGAGGAGAGATCGGGATACCTTTCAGAGGGGTCAGAGCTCTACGCCAGCACAGATAGGCCAGACTAGCCAACCATTTCAGTCTCAGCCTCAGTCTCAGTCGCGTGGGAAAAACTGAAAGACGAATACTCTTATACACATCGGTGGGAGTAATAATTCCAAAACTTGGTAACTGTCTCTTATACACATCTAGATGTGTATAAGAGACAGCGCCTCTTGTCCTCGGCAGACCACCCTGCACTCCACTAGTCTGCCCTCGATTTGGTGCAACTTTAGGACAATCTCTGATGGTCGACTACACTGGGAGTGTTATTGGAGGACTGGAGCTTGCTTTAAGTGCTGCGAGCGCGGCCATTTGATAGAGATTGTCCTAAGGTCGCACCAAATCGAGGGCAGACTAGTGGAGTGCAGGGTGGTCCGCCGGAGGACAAGAGGCGAAGGACTCAGGCGAGGGTGCATGCGTTGAGTCAGCAGCAGGTCGATCACCAGAGAGACCGATTCAGTAGTTGCAGGCACGATCTTAGTGATTTCCATACCTGCTTATGCTTTATTTGATTGTGGGGCATCACATTCATTTGTATCTAGATGTTTTCTTAGATGTCTGTCCGAGAAACCTAGATGGTTAGAGGATCCTTATAGAGTGGGCACCCTGGATGGGAAGGTTTTGGAGTCTAGGTTTGTTTTGGAAGGTTGTCGTCTCTTAGAGTTTTGTGATAGGAAGTAAGAGACAGACCTTATTCAGTTACCGATGACCGACTTTGATTTGATTTTGGGTATGGATTGGTTGGCGGCTAATGGTGCGACGATTGATTGTAAAGAGAAGTATGTGATGTTTCAGATGCCTGGTTTAGATACGGTGATTTTTCGTGGGAATGAAAAGAAGCCCAAGAGTAGGATTCCAATTTTTATCAGTAGTGAAGGCGTTTAAGGCCTTAGATAGGGGTTGTGAGAGCTATTTGGCTTATGTCATAGACTCTGATAAAGTAGAGTTTCCAAGGCAATTGAGGATATCCTAGTGGTTAGGGAGTTTCCGGACGTGTTTCCCAAGGAGCTGCCAGGTTGTGTATAAGAGACAGATTAAGCTCACGGTAGTCAATTGCAAAGAACCAGGGGTACCATCTTTCTTCCGAACAAATAAGACCGTATGCTCACCTGAGCTAAAGGAGTTGAAGGAGCAGCTTCAAGAACTTTTGGACAAGAAATTTATTCGTCCAAGTGTTTCACCTTGGGGAGCACCGGTCTTATTTGTTCGGAAGAAAGATGGTAGCTTGAGACTTTGCATTGACTACCGTGAGCTTAATAGGGGTAACTGTGAAGAATAAATACCCTTTGCCACGGATTGATGACTTGTTTGATCAGCTTAAGGGTGCGGGCTACTTCTCTAAGATTGCTATTGTTCACCAGAATTTGAAAGCGGCTCAAGATCGTCAGAAGAGCTGGGCGGATCGCAAGAGAAAGCCAATGGAGTTTGCGGTTGGGGATAAAGTGTATGTGAAAGTATCGCCGACTAAAGGGGTAGCTAGGTTTGGAAATAAGAAAGGTGGAAAGTTGAGTCCACGCTATATAGGCCCCTATGAGGTGTTGAACAAGGTTGGTGATTTGGCATACCAATCGGCTTTGCCTCCGAAGTTGTCTAGAGTTCATAATACCTTCCATGTCTCTCAGTTGAGGAGGTATATCCCTGATCCCTCTCATGTGTTGAGCCATGAACCTTTAGTAGATCAGGAGGACACGACATACGAGGAGGTTCCGGAGAGGATCTTGGATCGACAAGATAAGACATTGAGGAATAAAGTTATTCCCAACGTGAAGGTTTTATGGTCTAATCATTTTGAGCGAGAAGCTACCTGGGAGCTTGAGAGCCTCATGAGATCGAAGTATCCAGCTTTGTTTGCTTCGTGATTTCGTACCGAGGACGAAACTTTGTTTAAGGGGGGTAGAATGTGAAACCCAGTATTTTAATAGCTTTGTTCTTTGATTTTAACTGGTTTAAAATGTTTTTCATATTATTTTTAGTCATAAAGTACTTCAACTTATGTCGTTTTCAATTCGGCAAATTTTTCGGTTTACGCGATTTCGGTTCCGGTAAACGGGTCAAAAGTTGGACTAAGTGTAATTAGTGCATTGTGGTGTGTGAGTGTTGTTTGATGGCTGATTTATAATGTTAATTTAGTAGCAAAAAAATTAGTTTTTGGGTCAAATAGTCAACTTGGAGACTATTTGG
Organism: Cinchona pubescens; assembly: GCA_025175665.1. NCBI lineage: Eukaryota > Viridiplantae > Streptophyta > Magnoliopsida > Gentianales > Rubiaceae > Cinchona > Cinchona pubescens. The sequence continues at coordinate 169,014 of JANKKI010000176.1, read as the reverse complement.
TCAACTTGGGTACTATTTGGGTCAACTTTGGAAGCTTTTAATAGCCTCCAAGTTGACTTCCTCATTTCTTCCAAGCAGCAGCCGATTTTCCAAGTCCTCCATTTTCCCCCAAAAAATTTTCTTGGATTTCAAGTAGAAATCACTTGGAAGGTAAGATTTTTGTATTTTAGCACTTTTTGGCTTATGGGCTTTATGATCCAAGCTTTAATTTCAAGTTTTGTAGGATTCTTTATGGCTGAGAAAACCCTCTTTACAGCCTTATATGTGTTGATTTATGTATGTTATGGGTTGTTTTTAGTGTTTTGGAGGTTGGGAACACCAGTGATTGGGGTTGATTTTTAACAACTTTCCATGGTTAGATTACAAATTTTAAGATTATGAGTTGGGGTTTTGTCTTCCATATGTGGCTTAGAGTGTTATGCTATGAATGCTTATGTCTATGCACATAATGATGTTTTAAGAGTGTTTTAAGGTTAGTTTGGATAGGAATTGAGACTTGAAACCAAGTGGAATTGATTTCCCTTCATTTTGTAAGTAAGCGGAAGTTTGGCGCAACTAGGATAATTTGGATAATTGGTTATGTTTGAAGGATCTTTAATGATCTTTTGATGATTTTAAGTGTTTTCTTGGTAGTGGGTTGGATAGGAAGCATGTTTGAATCATGCTTGTGGCTAATCGGTAAAAATTTCAGTTTGGTAGTAAAGAGGAATTCCACCCAAAGGTTGTTGCTCTAATGTTGTAATAGAGTTAATTGTAGTGGTTATGGGGTATGGATTGTCCATTCCATAATTAACTACAAATCTCATGATTCAAACAACCTGTTGGTCCAATATGTTGTTTTCAGTTGTCTTGATACAAGGTCCCTTGTGTATAAGAATTGGATCTGTTACACATTAGAATGTGTCTAAGAGACAGTCTAGATTGTAACCAACAGTCACTTCTGAATAACTTGGAATATTCGTATTACAGCTAGATTAGGATTCCATAACCTAGGGAATCGAAGGTTTTACACACCCTGGAAAACTGAGCTTATTATCTCCTAATCTAGCTGTAATACGAATATGAGGGGTTAACTAAGTGTTTTGACTGGGGTTTTAGCTTGTAACACATCTAGTTGGTCAGAAATTGTGAAAAGGTCATTTTTGACCAAAGAGCTGTTGGTGTCGTTTTCTATCGTTTCGCGTCGTTTTTTGCTTTGATAGGTGGGTAACATAGACCCTCTTCCACTTGTATTTTGTTTAACGACTTTGAAATATATAGATGGATTTTAAAATGTGTATGATGTTTGGAACTGCACTTTTACCAAGTTTTGGAATTATTACATATGAAATCGGGACCAAGCTATTTTATGTTAATCAATTGATATGTTTGAAAACTCTTTTGATATGAAAGCATTTTATGACTGTTTTGGCTCATAGGTGACCTAGGTATATAATTTTGGATGTGTTTGGAAATGTTTGATTTCGGGAGAACCGGTTCTATAGTCATCCATTTGACGCCATTTACTCTTGCTTTGACTTGTTATAATATTTAGATGTGTATAAAGGTTCTTAATACACAAAGGTTCATAAAAGCTCTTCTCTGTATAACAATCACTAGATCTTAGTACACAGGTCAGATGTGTAAAAGCCTAAAAGTCATGTCTCATGCTCATTTTATATCATAAAAGCTCTTCAAATGGGGCTTGGATTTGTTCGCTATGCTTTAGCATAAATGTTTTGAAATGATTGGATCTTTTTGGCTATGTTTTGGACATGCCTGACGTTTAAATGGCATGAGACATTTTAGAAACTACTTATGATTATGATTTATTGACGTTTAAATGGCATGAGACATTTTAGAAACTGCTTCATGACTATGGTTTTCGCAAATGTTATTATCTTTATGTTTTCTTTTTATCGAAATGCTTGGCCCCATTTGAAGAGCTTTTATGATATCCACTGAGCTAGTTATGCTCAGACCAGAGCTAGTGTATATTATACACAAAGCATGTCTCTCTTATCCACAGACTAGATGATAAAAATGAAATATTCGGTTTTATAGTTAAGAAATGGTTTGATAGTTCTATTACATATGTGTAGTTTGTTGCTCTGTTCGTTTGTGCCTTGCGCTTTGGGCCAGTGTACCATTAGCGCGGCGTGTTACGGTCCCGTTTTTGGGGCGTGACATTTATGTTTTCTTTTTATCGCAATGCTTGGCCCCATTTGAAGAGCTTTTATGATATCCACTGAGCTAGATATACTAAGAGACACGTGATGTGTATAATTTTTCAGATTAGGTGCTCGTTTTATAAAACTCTCCACCGCGTTAGCAGCTTTTAGATTTTCTCCAGATTCCACATTACTGGTAGGACTCTGCGGATAATCTTCCAAGCTTCTCTTTTGTTTGGAGAGGGGTAGTGTATTAGATAGGTTTTGTATTGATGAACTTTGTTTTTGTTGTAGCATCTTTTGTACTAAGAAGGAATTTTGTAATTCGTATTTTTTTGTGTAAAATGAAATATTCGGTTTTATAGTTAAGAAATGGTTTGATGGTTCTATTACATTGCGGTTAAGTTTGTTGCTCTGTTCGTATAAGTGATTATCGCTTTGGGCCGGTGTACCATTAGATGTGTATAAGAGACAGGCCTCCAAAGTTTCGGTCAGCAGTATCGAGCATAGGTTTGAATCCTAAGTCCAGAATGGGTATTCGATGAGTCTTTCGAGGTTTAAATCTATGTGCTCGGCTTAGAATTATATAAGATTCTGTTTGTTCGCGACATTACAGGATCTGTGGAATTCTTTGACCTGGAGTTATTGATTGACTTGTTTTGGGGGGGGTTTTGAGAGGTCCTTGCTTATTTAATCTTTGTTGTACCTCTTTTGTTGAATCTTGAAGAGTTATTCTTTGCTCATGATTCCGTCTTTGACTCTTATCAGCTAGTATGCCGCCAACCAACGCATTTTGGTTTTATGTGTATAATAGACACTCTAAGACAGACCCTCACTGGGGAGCGTCCGTGGGGATCCGCCGCAGAGATCCCCGTAGTCGCCAGAGAGTGTTACTAGGCTGCGGTCTACCCTAGGGACGAGGCAGGCCGCCAAGACTCCTCCTCCGACCGGACCGCCTGGTTGATTATGGCGCCATTGCGGCATTGTGGCTGTGTTATTCGACGCTTGGACTCGAGCGACCTCCGTTGCTCCACTACCTCCACCACCGCAGACCGACATTCCATCCCTATTTCGACGCTCAAGAAGGCCGGCTCCCTACGTTTGACCCACTACCTGGTCTTATAGGCGGAGTCATGGATGGGCGAGATAGAGAGGGATTTTGAGTTATTTCAGATTCCGGTGGAGTCAAGGACATCTTTGGCTACCTTTCTTGGTTGCTGAGGCGGCCAAGTGGTGGCAGACCGTTGAGGCTACGTTGCCCACACCAAGACAGTGTATCTGACAGTTATTAAGATCTAGGGGAGTATAAGTTCCCGGCTCTCGCGTGACGAGCAACGTATGTATCATTTCCGGAAGGGTCTTAGAGCCGAGCTTCGAGAGAGGCTGATAGTGGGTCGCCCCAAGACCAAAATACAAGATGAATAGGGTCTATGCTATCCAGTTTCGGAGCGTCAACTGCACAGACTATCGGGTCTGTCTCTTATACACATCTAGATGTGTATAAGAGACAGACTTAGTACAGACCCGACCATTCATCACGCCTCAAAATTTGATCTCCAAACAAGATCCGCCAGAGCTCTGGGCGACGATCTTGAGAAAGCCTCTGGAGTTTGCGGTTGGGGATAAAGTGTATGTGAAAGTATCGCCGATTAAAGGGGTAGCTAGGTTTGGGAAAGGTGGAAAGTTGAGTCCACGCTATATAGGCCCCTATGAGGTGTTGAACAAGGTTGGTGATTTGGCATACCAATTGGCTTTGCCTCCGAGTTGTCTAGAGTTCATAATACCTTCCATGTCTCTCGCTTGAGGAGGTATATCCTCGATCCCTCTCATGTGTTGAGCCATGAACTTTAGTAGATCGGGAGGACACGACATACGAGGAGGTTCCGGAGAGGATCTTGGATCGACAAGATAAGACATTGAGGAATAAAGTTATCCCCTACGTGAAGGTTTTATGGTCTAATCATTCTGAGCGAGAAGCTACCTGGGAGCTTGAGAGCCTCATGAGATCGAAGTATCCAGCTTTGTTTGCTTCGTGATTTCGTAAGTTTCGAGTCGAGTGACGAAACTTTGTTTAAGGGGCCATAAGCCTTGTTCTTTGATTTTTTTAACTGGTTTAAAATGTTTTTCATATTATTTTTAGTCTAGATGTGTATAAGAGACAGCGAAATGGGCTTTATGATCCAAGCTTTAATTTCAAGTTTTGTAGGATTCTTTATGGCTGAAAAAAAAAACCCTCTTTGCAGCCTTATATGTTGTGATTTATGTATGTTATGGGTTGTTTTTAGTGTTTTGGAGGTTGGGAACACATTGGGGTGTGTTTTAGACAACTTTCCACGGTTAGATTACATATTTTAAGATTATGCGTTGGGGTTTTGTCTTCCATATGTGGCCCTAGAGTGTTATGCTATGAATGCTTATGTTTATGCATTGGTTGGTTAGAATATGTTGTTTTGAGTTGGGTTGTAACCAAGGTCCCTTGAATACCTTGGAATTGGATTTTGTTGGCAGTGAGGATAACCTACTTATAGCCTAGGGAGAGGCGAAGTTTTTTTCGGTTTTTCTGGAAAACTGAGCTTATTATCTCCTAATCTAGCTGTAATACGAATTTGAGGGGTTAACTAAGTGTTTTGACTGGGGTTTTAGCTTGTCGGGTTGGTCGGAATTTGTGAATAGGTCATTTTTGACCAAAGAGCTGTTGGTGTCGCTTTCTATCGCTTCGCCGCTTTCGCTTCCCTAGTCATTCTTTGACTTCTACATCTCTTCTAAGAGTCCTCTTTTACCTGTTTTAGGTACCACGCCACCTACCGCCGGCGATCGCGTTCAGTGATCATTTGTGCAGTTTTTGCTTTGATAGGTGGGTAACATAGACCCTCTTCCACTTGTATTTTGTTTAACGACTTTTGAAATATGTTTGGATGGATTTTAGAATGTGTATGATGTTTGGAACTGCACTTTTACCAAGTTTTGGAACTATTACATATGAATTCGGGATCAAGCTATTTTATGTTAATCAATTGATATGTTTGCAAACTCTTTTGATATGAAAGCATTTTATGACTGTTTTGGCTCATAGGTGACCTAGGTCAACAGAATGAACTATTTGACTACGGGTCTTGTGATGGGATAACTTGACCTCCGTGTCGACTAGTAGGTGTGGTAGATTACTAGATCGCTAGTACTCGTAGGTCATACCTTTGAGCCTAAAAGATACTCATGCTATTTTATTATATTCCGGATTGAAACTGTACTTGGATTTGTTCGCTATGCTTTAGCATACTATGTTTTGAAATGATTGGATCTTTTTGGCTATGTTTTGGACATGTCTGACGTTTAAATGGCATGAGACATTTTAGAAACTGCTTCATGACTATGGTTTTCACAAATGTTATTATCTTTATGTTTTCTTTTTATCGCAATGCTTAGCCCCATTTGAAGAGCTTTTATGATATCCACTGAGCTAGTTATGCTCACTCCACGTGATTTATAATTTTTCAGATTAGGTGCTCGTTTTTTACTCTCCACCGTGTAGCAGCTTTTAGATTTTCCGATCTAACAACTGTCTCTTATACACATCTATAAGTTATAAGAGACAACATTGTTTGGAGAGGGTAGTGTATTAGATAGGTTTTGTATTGATGAACTTTGTTTTTGTTGTAGCATCTTTTGTACTAAGAAGGAATTTTGTAATTCGTATTTTTTTGTGTAAAATGAAATATTCGGTTTTATAGTTAAGAAATGGTTTGATGGTTCTATTACATTGCGGTTAAGTTTGTTGCTCTGTTCGTTTGTGCCTTGCGCTTTGGGCCGGTGTACCATTAGCGCGGCGTGTTACGGTCCCGTTTTTGGGGCGTGACAGTACGATTATCACTTCTTTCTTTGTCATTATACAAGGTGTAATTGGCTTCATTTCTCAGTTCTTTTCCAAATTATGTTAGATAATCATCTTTTGTTCAAAGTCTTTTTCAATTTGAACTGATTTCTGTTCTTAATCTAGCATAATTAAATCACATTTTGTGTTGTTATCATGAGTTATTAGAACTTATTATGTTTGTACATGTACTTTGTTGAGAACTCCTTTCTTGTTTCTTAATCTCAATGTATGCGACTTGATCCCAGTTGTTAGTATTTAATCTTGTACGATTTGTCCCCTTTCTTAGTTCTCAATATCGTACGAGTACAACTCCTTCTACTTTGATTAAGCACGTATACTTCGCCTCATTTCTCACTTATTTCTTCAAAACCATCATATTATATTTTAGTTCTTATTCTTTTATGCATAGTTATCACTGATGGTTCTCAATTTGGCCAAATCAAATCGCATTTAAGTTCTTATCTTGAGTTACGAGATTTAGTTTATAAGAACTCCTGTTCTATTTTTTTAATCTGATATGACTCGATCTACTTTGTTAGTTCTTAATCCTATACGATTAGATCTCCTTTACTGTGTCATAATATAGTACAATTAGACCCTTTCTTTCTTCTCAATATCGTACTATTACAATTTCTTCCTTAATCGTTATAAGGCAAAATTAATAGGCCTAATATCTCAGTTCTTTTTCTTTTACGATTAGATAACCTCTTAATTATAAATCTTTGATGAATAGTTGTCGACCCGCTCTTGGTTCTTTTTAAATGTAATACCACTACTTCTCCTTTATTAGTTCTCAATCTTGTTTGATTGTTGTTGTATCTTCTTTTCCAACTCACAATATATTACGAATAGTCGACTTTCTTAGATCTCAATATCTTACGATTACACTTCTTCCTTTGTTATTAGGCTAATATGGTTGCCTCCGTTCTCTTTCGAAAGCGATTAGATCATTCATTTAATCTAAATATTTTGTGCACAGGTCCCACACATGGTTCTCAATCTAGTCTAACTAAGTCACGTATTAGGGCTTATCATCTGTTATTAGATATTCTCATCTTTTCAACATGTATGTCGATTAGATCACCTAATAATGTTTCTTAATTATCTCTCTAATATTTTACCATGTGTTGTTCTGCTTTTGCGATTCATAACATAGAACAGCTTGTCAATTTCTTGGATCTCTATATCGAACGATCGCAACTTCTTCCTTACTCGTAAAGCAAGTTTGATCGGCCTAGAACATTTCTCTATTCTTTTGCAAATGCTAATAGATGATGTATTGGCTCTAAAACTTCAAGGAATATGGTCTTATTAAAACATATTTATGTTCTTACCTTGTGAAATTTGATCTCATATCTTTTTCATATGTGCTATGATTGGAACAACTCTCATATTTCATAATCTTACACGTCTAATCTCCTTTCTTTGTTCCGTGAATTGCATATGTTATATCTCCTTCTGTTGTTCATTGTGTAGCTCGATTAGTCGCATTTTTAGTTCTCAATATTATACGATTATCACTTCTTCCTTTGTCATTATACAAGGTGTAATTGGCTTTATTTCTCAGTTATTTTCCAAATAAGGTTAGATAATCATCTTTTGTTCAAAGTCTTTTTCAATTTGAACTGATTCTTGGTTATTAATCTAGCATAATTAAATCACATTTTACGTTGTTATCATGAGTTATTAGAACTTATTATGTTTGTACATGTACTTTGTTGAGAACTCCTTTCTTGTTTCTAATGTACAATCGTATGCGACTTGATCCCAGTTGTTAGTATTTAATCTTGTACGATTTATTCCCTTTCTTAGTTCTCAATATCATACGAGTACAACTCCTTCCACTGTGATTAAGCACGTATACTTGGCCTCATTTCTCACTTATTTCTTCAAAACCATCATATTATATTTTAGTTCTTATTCTTTTATGCATAGTTATCACTCATGGTTCTCAATTTGGCCAAATCAAATCGCATTTTAAGTTCTTATCTTGAGTTACGAGATTTAGTTTATAAGAACTCCTGTTCTATTTCTTAATCTGATATGACTCGGTATACTTTGTTAGCTCTTAATCCTGTACGATTAGATCTCCTTTATTGTGTCATAATATAGTACGATTAGACCCCTTCTTTCTTCTCAGTATCGTACTATTACAATTTCTTCCTTAATCACTGTGCAGGCATAATTAATAGACCTCATTTCTCAGTTCTTTTTCTTATACGATTATATAATGTCTTAATTTTAAATCTTTAGATCTAGATGTGTAATGAATACGACCCGTTCTTGGTTCTTTTTAAATCTAATACCACTACTTCTCCTTTATTATTTCTCAATCTTGTTTGATTGTTGTATCTCCTTTTCCGACTCACAATATATTACGATTAGTCGACTTTCTTAGTTCTCAATATCTTACGATTACACTTCTTCCTTAGATATTAAGCTAATATAGTTGCCTCCGTTCTCTTTCGAATGCGATTAGATCATTCATTTGATCTAAATAACAGATGCATCTAATCACACAGGGTTCTCAATCTAGTCTAACTATGTCACGTATTAGGGGCTTATCATCTGTTATTAGATATTCTTATCTTTTCAACATGTATGTCGATTAGATCACCTTTCTAGATTCTTCCTTATATCCCTAATATTTTATCATGTGTTGTTCTGCTTTTGCGATTCATAACATAGAACAGCTAGTCAATTTCTTGGATCTCTATATCGAACGATCGTAACTTCGACCTTACTCGTAAAACAAGTTTGATCGGCCTATAATCATTTCTCTATTCTTTCGCAAATGCTTTTAGATTATGTATTAGTTCTAAAGCTTCAAGGAATAGGTCCAGCGCATGGTTCTTAATCCATTCTTATTAAAACATATTTATGTTCTTACCTTGTGAAATTTGATCTCATATCTTTTCCATATGTGCTATGATTGGAACTCCTCTCATATTTCATAATCTTACACGACTAATCTCCTTTCTTTGTTCTGTGAATTGCATATGTTATGTCTCCTTTTGTTCTTCATTGTATAGCTCGATTATTCGCATTTCTTGGTTCTCAATATTGTACGATAATCACTTCTTCCTTTGTCATTATACTAGGTGTAATTGGCTTCATTTCTCAGTTCTTTTAGAAATAAGGTTAGATAATCATCTTTTGTTCAAAGTCTTTTTCAATTTGAACTGATTCTTGGTTCTTAATCTAGCATAATTAAATCACATTTTACGTTGTTATCATGCGTTATTAGAACTTATTATGTTTGTACATGTACTTCGTATATGTTGAGAACTCCTTTCTTGTTTCTTAATCTTATGCGATTTGATCCCAGTTATTTGTATTTAATCTTGTACGATTTGTCCCCTTTCTTAGTTCTCAATATCGTACGAGTACAACTCCTTCCACTGTGATTAAGCACGTATACTTGGCATCATTTCTCACTTATTTCTTCAAAACCATCATATTATATTTTAGTTATTATTCTTTTATGCATAGTTATCACTCATGGTTCTTAATTTGGCCAAATCAAATCGCATTTTAAGTTCTTATCTTGAGTTACGAGATTTACTTTTATAAGAACTCCTGTTCTATTTCTTAATCTGATATGACTCGATCTACTTTGTTAGTTCTTAATCCTGTACGATTAGATCTCCTTTACTGTGTCATAATATAGTACGATTAGACCCTTTCTTTCTTCTCAAGATCGTACAATTACAATTTCTTCCTTAATCATATTGCAGGCATAATTAATAGACCTCATTTCTCAGTTCTTTTTCTTATACTGAATTGTTCGTCGGAAAATGATTATATAATGTCTTAATTTTAAATCTTTAATGAATACGACCCGTTCTTGGTTCTTTTTAAATCTAATTCCACTACTTCTCCTTTATTATTTCTCAATCTTGTTTGATTGTTGTATCTCCTTTTCCGACGAACAATATATTACGAATAGTCGACTTTCTTAGTTCTCAATATCTTACGATTTCACTTTTTCCTTTGTTATTAAGCTAATATGGTTGCCTCTATTCTCTTTCGAATGCGATTAGATCATTCATTTAATCTAAATATTTTGTGCACAGGTCCCACACATGGTTCTCAATCTAGTGTAACTAAGTCACTTATTAGGGGCTTATCATCCGTTATTGGATATTCTCATCTTTTCAACATGTATGTCGATTAGATCACCTTTCTAGTTTCTTACTTATCTCCATAATATTTTATCATGTGTTGTTCTGCTTTCGCGATTCATGACATAGAACAGCTAGTCAATTTCTTGGATCTCTATATCGAACGATCGCAACTTCTTGCCTTTCTCGTAAAGCAAGTTTGATCGGCCTCATTTCTCTATTATTTTGCAAATGCTATTAGATGATCTATTAGTTCTAAATCTTCAAGGAATTGGTCTAGCGCATGGTTCTTAATCCATTCTTATTAAAACATATTTATGTTCTTACCTTGTGAAATTTGATCTCATATCTTTTCCAAATGAGCTATGTTTGGAACTCCTCTCATATTTCACAATCTTACACGACTAATCTCCTTTCTTTGTTCTGTGAATTGCTTATGTTATGTCTCCTTTTGTTGTTCATTGTATAGCTCGATTAGTCGCATTTCTTAGGTCTCAATATTGTAAGATTACCACTTCTTCCTTGGTCATTATACAAGGTGTAATTGGCTATATTTCTCAGTCCTAGATGAAATAAGTTCAGATAATCATCTTTTGTTCAAAATCTTTTTCAATTTGAACTGATTCTTGGTTCTTAATCTGGCATAATTAAATCACATTTTGCGTTGTTATCATGAGTTATTAGAACCTCTATCTTATTATGTTTCTACGTGTACTTTGTTGAGAACTCCTTTCTTGTTTCTTAATCTATTGCGACTTGATACCAGTTATTAGTATTTAATCTTGTACTATTTGTCACCTTTCTCAGTTCTCAATATCGTACGAGTACAACTCCTTCCAGTGTGATTATGCACGTATACTTGGCCTCATTTCCCACTTATTTCTTCAAAACCATCATATTATATTTTAGTTCTTATTCTTTTATGCAGAGTTATCACTCATGGTTCTCAATTTGGCGAAATCAAATCGCATTTTAAGTTCTTATCTTGAGTTACGAGATTTACTTTTATAAGAACTCCTGTTCTATTTTTTAATCTGAGATGACTCAATCTACTTTGTTAGTTCTAAATCCTGTACGATTAGATCTCCTTTACTGTGTCATAATATAGTACGATTAGAGACCATTTCTTTCTTCAAAGTATCGTACTATTACAATTGCTACCTTAATCATTGTGCAGGCATAATTAATAGACCTCGTGATTTCTCTGTTCTTTTTCTTATACGATTAGATAACCTCTTAATTATAAATCTTTGATGAATACGACCCGCTTTTGGTTCTTTTTAAATCTAATACCACTACTTCTCCTCTATTAGTTCTCAATCTTGTTTGATAGTTGTATCTCCTTTTCCGACTAACAATATATTACGAATAGTCAACCTTCTTAGTTCTCAATATCTTTCGATTACACTTCCTCCTTTGTTATTTAGCTAATATGGTTGCCTCCGTTCTCTTTCGAATGCGATTAGATCACTCATTTAATCTAAATATTTTGTGCACAGGTCCCACACATGGTTCTCAATCTAGTCTTACTAAGTCACATATTAGGGGTTTATCATCCGTTATTAGATATTCTCATCTTTTCAACATGTATGTCGATTAGATCACCTTTCTAGTTTCTTACTTATCTCCCTAATATTTTATCATCTGTTGTTCTGCTTTTGCGATTCATAACATAGAACAGCTAGTCAATTTCTTGGATCTCTACAAAATCAATATCGAACGATCGCAACTTCTTTCTTACTGGTAAAGCAAGTTTGATCGGCCTCATTTCTCTATTATTTTGCAAATGCTATTAGATGATCTATTAGTTCTAAATCTTCAAGGAATTGGTCCAGCGCATGGTTCTTAATCCATTCTTATAAAAACAAATTTATGTTCTTGCCTTGTGAAATTTGATCTCATATCTTTTCCAAATGTGCTATGATTGGAACTCCTCTCATATTTCACAATCTTAAACGACTAATCTCCTTTCTTTGTTCTGTGAATTTCAAATGTTATGTCTCCTTTTGATGTTCATTATATAGCTCGATTAGTCGTATTTCTTAGTTCTCAATACTGTACGGTTGTCACTTCTTCCTTTGACATTATACAAGGTTTAATTGGCTTCATTTCTCAGTTCTTTTTCAAATAGGGTTAGATAATCATCTTTTGCTCAAAATCTTTTTCAATTTGAACTGATTCTTGGTTCTTAATCTAGCATAATTAAATCACATTTTAAATAACGTGGTTATCATGAGTTAAAAGAACTTATTATGTTTCTACGTGTACTTTGTTGGGAACTCCTTTCTTGTTTCTTAATCTTATGCGACTTGATCCCAGTTATTAGTATTTAATCTTGTACGATTTGTCCCCTTTCTTAGTTATTCACATATCGATACGAGTACAACTCCTTCCACTGTGATTAAGCACGTATACTTGTCCTCATTTCTCAAATATTTCTTCGAAACCATCATATTATATTTTAGTTCTTATTCTTTTATGTATAGTTATCACTCATGGTTCTTAATTTGGCCAAATCAAATCGCATTTTAAGTTCTTATCTTGAGTTACGAGATTTATTTTTATAAGAACCCCTGTTCTATTCTTAATCTGATATGACTCGATCTACTTTGTTAGTTCTTAATCCTGTACGATTAGATCTCCTTTACTGTATCATAATATAGTACGATTAGACCCTTTCTTTCTTCTCAGTATCGTACTATTACAATTTCTTCCTTAATCAGATTGTGCAGGGATAATTAATAGGCCTCATTTCTCAGTTCTTTTTCTTATAGGATTAGATAATCTTTAAATTATAAATCTTTAATATATACGACCCGCTCTTGGTTCTTTTTAAATCTAATACCACTACTACTCCTTTATTAGTTCTCAATCTTGTTTGATTGTTGTATCTCCTTTTCCGACTAACACTATATTACGATTAGTCGACTTTCTTAGTTCTCAATATCTTACGATTACATTTCTTCCTTAGTTGTTAAGCTAATATGGTTGCCTCCGTTCTCTTTCGAATGCGATTAGATCATTCATTTGATCTAAATCTTTTGTGCACAGGTCCCACACATGGTTCTAAATCTAGTCTAACTAAGTCACGTATTAGGGGCTTATCATCCGTTATTAGATATTCTTATCTTTTCAACATGTATGTCGATTAGATCACCTTTCTAGTTTCTGAATTATCTCCCCAATATTTTATCATGTGTTCTCCTTTTGCGATTCATAACATAGAACAGGTTAGTCAATTTCTTGGCTCTCCTTATCGAACGATCGCAACTTCTTCCTTACTCGTAAAGCAAGTTTGTTCGGCCTCATTTCTCTATTCTTTTGCAAATGCTATTAGATGATGTATTAGTTCTAAATCTTCAAGGAATAGGTCTAGCGCATGGTTCTTAATCCATTCTTATTGAAACATATTTATGTTCTTACCATGTGAAATTTGATCTCATATCTTTTCCAAGTGTGCTATAATTGGAACTCCTCTCATATTTCACAATCTTACACGACTAATCTCCTTTCTATGTTCTGTGAATTTCATATGTTATGTCTCCTTTTATTGTTCTTTGTATAGCTCGATTAGTCGTATTTCTTAGTTCTGAATATTGTACGGTTATCACTTCTTTCTTTGTCATTCTACAAGGTGTAATTGGCTTCATTTCACATTTCTTTTTCAAATAGGGTTAGATAATCATCTTTAGCTCAAAGTCTTTTTCAATTTGAACTGATTCTCGGTTAAGGATCTTAATCTAGCATAATTAAATCACATTTTACGTTGTTATCATGAGTTATTAGAACTTATTATGTTTCTACATTTACTTTGTTGAGAACTCCTTTCTTGTTTCTTAATCTTATGCGACTTGATCCCAGTTATTAGTATTTAATCTTGCACGATTTGTCCCCTTTCTTAGTTCTCTATATCATACGAGAACAACTCCTTCCACTGTGATTAAGCACATATACTTGGCCTCATTTCTCACTTATTTCTACAAAACCATCATATTATATTTTTGTTCTTATTATTTTATGCATAGTTATCACTCATGGTTCTCAATTTGGCGAAATCAAATCGCATTTTAAGTTCTTATCTTGAGTTACGAGATTTACTTTTACAAGAACTCCTGTTCTATTTCTTAATCTGGTATGACTCGATATACTTTGTTAGTTCTTAATCCTTTACGATTAGATCTCCTTTACTGTGTCATAATATAGTACGATTAGACCCTTTCTTTCTTCTCAGTATCGTACTATTACAATTTCTTCCTTAATCATTGTGCAAGGATAATTAATAGGCCTCATTTATCAGTTCTTTTTCTTACACGATTAGATAATCTCTTAATTATAAATCTTTAATGAATACGACCTCTTGGTTCTTTTAAATCTAATTCCACTACTTTTCCTTTATTAGTTCTCAATCTTGTTTGATTGTTGTATCTCCTTTTCCGACTAACAATATATTATGATTAGTCGACTTTCTTAGTTCTCAATATCTTACGATTACGTTTCTTCCTTAGTTATTAAGCCAATATGGTTGCCTCCGTTCTCTTTCGATTGCAAATGCTATTAGATGATGTATTAGTTCTAAATCTTCAAGGAACAGGTCCAGCGGTTCTTAATCCATTCTTATTAAAACATATTTATGTTCTTACCTTGTGAAATTTGATATCATATCTTTTTCCAAATGTGCTATGATTGGAACTCCTCTCATATTTCATAATCTTATACGACTAGTCTCCTTTCTTTAAAAGTTCTGGGAATTGCGTATGTTATGTCTTCTTTTGTTGTTCATTGTATAGCTCCATTAGTCGCATTTCTTAGTTCTCTATATTGTACGGTTATCACTTCTTTCTTTGTAATTCTACAAGGTGTAATTGGCTTCATTTCTCATTTCCTTTTCAAATAGGGTTAGATAATCATCTTTATAAGAGACAAGTCTTTTTCAATTTGAACTGATTCTCGGTTCTTAATCTAGTATAATTAAATCACATTTTACGTTGTTATCATGAGTTATTAGAACTTATTATGTTTCTACATGTACTTTGTTGAGAACTCATTTCTTGTTTCTTAATCTTATGCGACTTGATCCCAGTTATTAGTATTTAATCTTGCACGATTTATCCCCTTTCTTAGTTCCCAATATCGTACGAGTACAACTCCTTCCACTGTGATTAAGCACGTATCATAATATAGTACGATTAGACCCTTTCTTTCTTCTCAGTATCGTACTATTACATTTTCTTCCTTAATCTAATTGTGCAGGGATAATTAATAGGCCTCATTTCTCAGTTCTTTTTCTTATACGAATAGATAATCTATTAATTATAAATCTTTAATGAATACGACCCGCTCTTGGTTCTTTTAAATCTAATACCACTTCTTCTCCTTTATTTGTTCTCAATCTTGTTTGATTGTTGTATCTCCTTTTCCGACTAACAATATATTACGATTAGTCGACTTTCTTAGTTCTCAATATCTTACGATTACGTTTCTTCCTTAGTTATTAAGCCAATATGGTTGCCTCCGTTCTCTTTCGAATGCGATTAGATCATTCATTTGATCTAAATCTTTTGTGCACAGGTCCCACACATGGTTTTTAATCTAGTCTAACTAAGTCACGTATTAGGGGCTTATAATCCGTTATTTGATATTCTCATCTTTTCAACATGTATGTCGATTAGATCACCTTTCTAGTTTCTTACTTATCTCCCTAATACTTTATCATGTGTTGTTCTAAGGAGATTCATAACATTCAGAACAAGCTAGTCAATTTCTTGTCTCTTAATATCCAACGATCGCAACTTCTTCCTTACTCGTAAAGAGAGTTTGGTCGGCCTCATTTCTCTATTCTTTTGCAATTGCTATTAGATGATGTATTAGTTCTAAATCTTCAAGGAATAGGTCCAGCGCATGGTTCTTAATCCATTCTTATTAAAACATATTTATGTTCTTACCTTGTGAAATTTGATATCATATCTTTTCCAAATGTGCTATGATTGGAACTCCTCTCATATTTCATAATCTTACACGACTAGTCTCCTTTCTTTGTTCTGTGAATTGCAGATGTTATGTCTTCTTTTGTTGTTCATTGTATAGCTCGATTAGTCGCATTTCTTAGTTCACAATATTGTACGGTTATCACTTCTTCCGTTGTCATTATACAAGGTGTAATTGGCTTCATTTCTCAGTTCTTTTTCAAATAAGGATAGATAATCATCTTTCTTTAAAAGACTTTTTCAATTTGAACTGATTCTCGGTTCTTAATCTAGCATAATTAAATCACATTTTACGTTTCTATCATGAGTTATTAGAACTTATTATGTTTCTTCGTGTACTTTGTTGAGAACTCCTTTCTTGTTTCTTAATCTTATGCGACTTGATCCCAGTTATTAGTATTTAATCTTGCACGATTTGTCACGTTTCTTAGTTCTCTATATCGTACGAGTACAACTCCTTCCACTGTGATTAAGCACGTATACTTGGCCCCATTTCTCACTTATTTCTACAAAACCATCATATTATATTTTTGTTCTTATTCTTTTATGCATAGTTATCACTCAGGGTTCTCAATTTGGCTAAATCAAATCGTATTTTAAGTTCTTATATTGAGTTACGAGATTTAATTTTATAAGAACTCCTGTTCTATTTCTTAATCTGATATGACTCGATCTACTTTGTTAGTTCTAAATCCTGTACGATTAGATCTCCTTTACTGTGTCATAATATAATACGATTAGAGGCCATTTCTTTCTTCAAAGTATCTGATCGTACAATTACAATTTCTTCCTTAATCATTGTGCAGCCATAATTAATAGGCCTCATTTCTCAGTTCTTTTTCTTATACGATTAGATAACCTCTTAATTATAAATCTTTGATAAATACGACCCGCTCTTGTTTCTTTTTAAATCAAATACCACTACTTCTCCTTTATTAGTTCTCAATCTTGTTTGATTGTTGTATCTCCTTTTCCGACTAACAATATATTACGATTAATCGACTTTCTTAGTTCTCAATATCTTACGATTTCACTTTTTCCTTTGTTATTAAGCTAATATGGTTGCCTCCATTCTCTTTCGAATGCGATTAGATCATTCATTTAATCTAAATATTTTGTGCACAGGTCCCACACATGGTTCTCAATCTAGTGTAACTAAGTCACGTATTAGGGGCTTATCATCCGTTATTGGATATTCTCATCTTTTCAACATGTATGTCGATTAGATCACCTTTCTAGTTTCTTACTTATCTCCATAATATTTTATCATATATGTGGATCTAGAAGTTCACAATCTTACACGACTAATCTCCTTTCTTTGTTCTGTGAATTGCATATGTTATGTCTCCTTTTGTTGTTCATTGTATAGCTCCATTAGTCGCATTTCTTAGTTCTCAATATTGTATGGTTATCACTTCTTCCTTTGTCATTATACAAGGTGTAATTGGCTTCATTTCTCAGTTCTTTTTCAAATAAGGATAGATAATCGTCTTTCTTTCAAAGACTTTTTCAATTTGAACTGATTCTCGGTTCTTAATCTAGCATAATTAAATCACATTTTACGTTGTTATCCTGGGTTATTAGAACTTATCATGTTCTATTTCTTAATCTGATATGACTCGATCTACTTTGTTAGTTCTTAATTCTGTACGATTAGATCTCCTTTACTGTGTCATAGTGTAGTACGATTAGACCCTTTCTTTCTTCACAGTAACGTACTATTACAATTTCTTCCTTAATCATTGTGCAGGGATAGTTAATAGGGCTCATTTCTCAGTTCTTTTTCTTATACGATTAAAGGGCTAATCTCTTAATTATAAATATTTAATAAATACGACCTACTCTTGGTTCTTTTTAAATCTAATACCACTACTACTCCTTTATTAGTTCTCAATCTTGTTTGATTGTTGTATCTCCTTTTCCGACTAACAATATATTACGATTAGTCGACTTTCTTAGTTCTCAATATCTTACGATTACACTTCTTCCTTAGTTGTTAAGCTAATATGGTTGCCTCCGTTCTCTTTCGAATGCGATTAGATCATTCATTTGATCTAAATCTTTTGTGCACAGGTCCCACACATGGTTTTTAATCTAGTCTAACTAAGTCACGTATTAGGGGCTTATAATCCGTTATTAGATATTCTCATCTTTTCAACATATATGTCGATTAGATCACCTTTCTAGTTTCTTAATATCTCCCTAATATTTTATCATGAAAAGAAAAAATTCATAACATAGAATAGTTAGTCAATTTCATGGCTCTCATTATCGAACGATCGCAACTTCTTCCTTACTATATAGTAAAGAAAGTTTGATCGGCCTCATTTCTCTATTCTTTTGCAAATGCTATTAGATGATGTATTAGTTCTAAATCTTCAAGGAATAGGTCCAGCGCATGGTTCTTAATCCATTCTTATTAAAACATATTTATGTTCTTACCTTGTGAAATTTGATCTCATATCTTTTCCAAATGTGCTATGATTGGAACTCCTCTCATATTTCATTTAGATTATAGCAGTTTAATCGGCCTCATTTCTCTATTCTTTTGCAAATGCTATTAGATGATGTATTAGTTCTAAATCTTCAAGGAATAGGTCCAGCGCATGGTTCTTAATCCATTCTTATTAAAACATATTTATGTTCTTACCTTGTGAAATTTGATCTCATATCTTTTCCATATGTGCTGTGATTGGAACTTCTCTCATATTTCATAATCTTACACGACTAGTCTCCTTTCTTTGTTCTATGAATTGCATATGTTATGTCTCCTTTTGTTGTTCATTGTATAGCTCGATTAGTCGCATTTCTTAGTTCTCAATATTGTACGATTATCACTTCTTCCTTTGTCATTATACAAGGTGTAATTGGCTTCATTTCTCAGTTCTTTTTCAAATAAGGTTAGATAATCATCTTTTGTTCAAAGTCTTTTTCAATTTGAACTTATTCTTGGTTCTTAATCTAGCATAATTAAATCACATTTTACGTTGTTAACAAGAGTTATTAGAACTTATTATGTTATGATCCACATGTACTTTGTTGAGAACTCCTTTGTCGTAACTTAATCTTATGCAACTTAATCCCAGTTATTAGTATTTAATCTTGTACGATTTGTCCCCTTTCTTAGTTCTCAATATCGTACGAGTACAACTCCTTCCACTGTGATTAAGCACGTATACTTGGCCTCATTTCTCAGTTATTTCTTCAAAACCATCATATTCTATTTTAGTTCTTATTCTTTTATGCATAGTTATCACTCATGCTTCTTAATTTGGCCAAATCAAATCGCATTTTAAGTTTTATCTTGAGTTACGAGATTTACTTTTATAAGAACTCCTGTGTTATTTCTTAATCTGATATGACTCGATCTACTTTGTTAGTTCTTAATCCTGTTCGATTAGATCTCCTTTACTGTGTGATAATAATATGTACGATTAGACCCTTTCTTTCTTCTCAGTAATTGTACTATTAAAATTTCTTCCTTAATCAGTGTGCAGGCATAATTAATAGGCTCATTTCTCAGTTCCTTTTCTTATACGTTTAGATAATCTCTTAATTGTATATGTTTAGTGAATACGACCCGCTCTTGGTTCTTTTTAAATCTAATACCACTACTTCTCCTTTATTAGTTCTCAGTCTTGTTTGATTGTTGTATCTCCTTTTGCGACTCACAGTATATTACGATTAGTCGACTTTCTTAGTTCTCAATATCTTACGATTACACTTCTTCCTTAGTAATTAAGCTAATATAGTTGCCACCGTTCTCTTTCGAATGCGATTAGATCATTCATTTGATCTAAATCTTTTGTGCACAGGTCCCATACACGTGGTTCTCAATCTAGTCTAACTAAGTCACGTATTAGGGGCTAATCATCCGTTATTAGATATTCTCATCTTTTCAACATGTATGTCGATTAGATCACGTTTCTAGTTTCTTAATTATCTCCATAATATTTTATCATGTGTTCTCTTTTTGCGATTTACAACATAGAACAGCTAGTCAATTTCTTGGCTCTCAATATCGAACGATCGCAACTAAGACAGTCTTCCTTACTCGTAAAGCTAGTTTGATCGGCCTCATTTCTCTATTCTTTTGCAAATGCTATTAGATGATCTATTAGTTCCCAATCTTCAAGGAATAGGTCCAGCACATGGTTCTGAAGCCATTCTTGTTAAAAACATATTTATGTTCTTACATTGTGAAATTTGATCTCATATCTTTTCCAAATGTGCTTGATTGGAACTCCTCTCGTATTTCACAATCTTACACGACTAATCTCCTTTCTTTGTTCTGTGAATTGCAGATGTTATGTCTCCTTTTGTTGTTCATTGTATAGCTCGATTATTCGTATTT
This sequence comes from Cinchona pubescens, assembly GCA_025175665.1. Taxonomy (NCBI): domain Eukaryota; kingdom Viridiplantae; phylum Streptophyta; class Magnoliopsida; order Gentianales; family Rubiaceae; genus Cinchona; species Cinchona pubescens. The sequence continues at coordinate 148,531 of JANKKI010000176.1, read as the reverse complement.
CTTAGTTCTCAATATTGTACGGTTATCACTTCTTCCTTTGTCATTATACAAGGTGTAATTGGCTTCATTTCTCTGTTCTTTTTGAAATAAGGTTAGATAATCATCTTTTGTTCAAAATCTTTTTCAATTTGAACTGATTCTTGGTTCTTAATCTAGCATAATTAAATCACATTTTACGTTGTTATCATGAGTTAGTCCATAGAACTTATATGTTTCTACGTGTACTTACTTGGGAACTCCTTTCTTGTTTCTTAATCTTATGCGACTTGATCCCAGTTATTAGTATTTAATCTTGTAGGATTTGTCCCCTTTCTTAGTTCTCAATATCGTACGAGTACAACTCCTTCCACTGTGATTAAGCACGTATACTTGGCCTCATTTCTCACTTATTTCTTCAAAACCATCATATTATATTTTAGTTCTTATTCTTTTATGCATAGTTATCACTCATGGTTCTCAATTTGGCGAAATCAAATCGCATTTTAAGTTCTTCTCTTGAGTTACGGGATTTACTTTTATAAGAACTCCTATTCTATTTCTTAATCTGATATGACTCGATGTACTTTGTTAGTTCTTAATCCTGTACGATTAGATCTCCTTTACTGTGTCATAATATTGTACGATTAGACCTTTTTTTCTTCTCAGTATCGTACTATTACAATTTCTTCCTTAATCATATTGCAGGCATAGTTAATAGGCCTAATAACAAGTCATTTCTCAGTTCTTTTTGTTATATGATTAGATAATCTCTTAATTATAAATCTTTAATGAATACGACCCCCTCTTGGTTCTTTTTAAATATAATACCACTAATTCTCCTTTATTAGTTCTCAATCTTGTTTGATTGTTGTATCTCCCTTTCCGACTAACAATATATTACGATTAGTCGACTTTCTTAGTTCTCAATATCTTACGATTACACTTCTTCCTTAGTTATTAAGCTAATATGGTTGCCTCCGTTCTCTTTCGAATGCGATTAGCTCATTCATTTAATCTAAATCTTTTGTGCACATGTACCACACATGGTTCTCAATCTAGTTTAACTAAGTCAAGTATTTGGGGCTTATCATCCGTTGTTAGATTTTCTTATCTTTTCAACATGTATGTCGATTAGATCACCTTTCTAGTTTCTTACTTATCTCACTAATATTTTATCATGTATTGTTCTGCTTTTGCGATTCATAACGTAGAACAGCTAGTCAATTTCTTGGCTGTCAGCTCAATATCGAACGATCGCAACTTCTGCCTTGCTTGTAAAGCAAATTTGATAGGCCTCATTTCTCTATTCTTTTACAAATGCTATTAGATGATGTATTAGTTCTAAATCTTGAAGGAATAGCTCCAGCGCATGGTTCTTAATCCATTCTTATTAAAACATATTTATGTTCTTACCTTGTGAAATTTCATCTCATATCTTTTCCAAATGTGCTATGATTGGAACTCCTCTCATATTTCACAATCTTAAACGACTAATCTCCTTTCATTGATCTGTGAATTGCATATGTTATGTCTCCTTTTGTTGTTCATTGTATAGCTCGATTAGTCGCAATTCTTAGTTCTCAATATTGTACGGTTATCACTTCTTCCTTTGTCATTTTACAAGGTGTAATTGGCTTCATTTCTCAGTTCTTTTTCAAATAAGGTTAGATAATTATCTTTTGTTCAAAGTTTTTTTCAATTTGAACTGATTCTTGGTTCTTAATCTAGCATAATTAAATCACTTTGCATTTTACGTTGTTATTATGAGTTATCAGAACTTATTATGTTTCTACATGTACTTTGTCGAGAACTCCTTTCTTGTTTCTTAATCTTATGGGACTTGATCCCAGTTATTAGTATTTAATCTTGTACGATTTGTTCCCTTTCTTAGTTCTCAATATCGTACGAGTACAACTCCTTCCACTGTGATTAAGCACGTATACTTGGCCTCATTTCTAACTTATTTCTTCAAAACCATCATATTATAATTTAGTTCTCATTCTTTTATACATAGTTATCACTCATGGTTCTCAATTTGGCGAAATCAAATCGCCTTTTAAGTTCTTATCTTGAGTTACGAGATTTACTTTTATAAGAACTCCTGTTCTATTTATTAATCTGATACGACTCGATGTACTTTGTTAGTTCTAAATCCTGTCCGATTAGATCTCCTTTACTGTGTCATAATATAGTACGATTAGACCCTATCTTTTTTTCTTCTCAGTATCGTACTATTACAATTTCTTCCCTTAATCATTGTGCAGGGATAATTAACAAGCCTCATTTCTCAGTTCTTTTTGTTGTACGATTAGATGATCTCTTAATTATAAATCTTTAATGAATACGACCCGCTCTTGGTTCTTTTTAAATCTAATACCACTGCTTCTCCATTCTTAGTTCTCAATCTTGTTTGATTGTTGTATCTCCTTTTCCGACTAACAATATATTACGATTAGTAGACTTTCTTATTTCTCAATATCTTACGATTACACTTCTTCCTTAGTTATTAAGCTAATATGGTTGCCTCCGTTCTCTTTCGAATGCGAATAGATCATTCATTTGATCTAAATTTTTTGTGCACATGTCCCACACATGGTTCTCAATCTAGTCTAACTAAGTCACGTATTAGAGGCTTATCATCCGTAATTAGATATTCTCATCTTTTCAACATGTTTGTCGATTAGATCACCTTTCTAGTTTTTTAATTATCTCCCTAATATTTTATCACGTGTTCTCTCCTTCGCGATTCATAACATAGAACAGTTTGTCAATTTCTTGGCTCTCAATATCGAACGATCGCAACTTCTTCCTTAATCGTAAAGCTAATTTGATCGGCCTCATTTCTCTATTCTTTTGCAAATGCTATTAGATGATCTATTAGTTCTAAATCTTCAAGGAATAGGTCCAGCGCATGGTTCTTAATCCATTCTTATTAAAATATATTTATGTTCTTACATTGTGAAATTTGATCTCATATCTTTTCCAAATGTGCTATGATTGGAACTCCTGTCGTATTTCACAATCTTACACGACTAATCTCCTTTCTTTGTTCTGTGAATTACATATGTCATGTCTCCTTTTGTTGTTCATTGAATAGCTCGATTAGTCACATTTCTTAGTTCTCAATATTGTACGGTTATCAGTTCTTCCTTTGTCATTTTACAAGGTGTAATTGGCTTCTTTTCTCAGTTGTTTTTCGAATAAGGTTAGATAATCATCTTTTGTTCAAAGTCTTTTTCAATTTGAACACTGATTCTGGGTTCTTAATCTGCCATAATTAAATCACATTTTATCTTGTAATCATGAGTTATTAGAACTTATTATGTTTCTGCATGTACTTTGTCGAGAACTCCTTTCTTGTTTCTTAATCTTATGCGATTTCATCCCAGTTATTAGTATTTAATCTTGTACGATTTGTTCCCTTTCTTAGTTCTCAATATCGTACGAGTATAACTCCTTCCGGTGTGATTAAGCACGTATACTTGGCCTCATTTCTAACTTATTTCTTCAAAACCATCATATTATATTTTATATCTTATTCTTTTATGCATAGTTATCACTCATGGTTCTTAATTTGGCGAAATCAAATCTTATTTTAAGTTCTTATCTTGAGTTACGAGATTTACTTTTATAAGAACTCCAGTTCTATTTATTAATCTGATATGACTCGATGTACTTTGTTAGTTCTAAATCCTGTACGATTAGATTCCTTTACTGTGTCATAATATAGTACGATTAGACTCTTTATTTCTTAATTCAGTATCGTACTATTACAATTTCTTCCTTAATCATTGTGCAGGGATAATTAATATGTCACGCCCCAAAAACGGGACCGTAACACGCCGCGCTAATGGCACACCGGTCCAAAGCGCAAGGCACAAACGAACAGAGCAACAAACTTAACCACAATGTAATAGAACCATCAAACCATTTCTTAACTATAAAACCGAATATTTCATTTTTACACAAAAATACGAATTACAAAATTCCTTCTTAGTACAAAAGATGCTACAACAAAAACAAATTTCATCATTACAAAACCTATCTAATACATTACCCCTCTCCAAACAAAAGAGAAGCTTGGAAGATTATCCGCAGAGTCCTACCAAGAATGTGGAATCTGAGACAACCCTAAAAGCGCTAACGCGTGGAGAGTCAAAACGAGCACCTAATCAAAAATTATAAGTCACGGGGTGAGCATAACTAGCTCAGTGGATATCATAAAAGCTCTTCAAATGGGGCCAAGTGTTTCGATACAAAGAAAACATAAAGATAATAACATTTGCGAAAACCATAGTCATAAAGCAGTTTCTAAAATGTCTCATGCCATTTAAACGTACATTATTGAGAAGTCAAAGAAAGGGCCTAATGAATACCATATTAAGACTTATGTTTTATTTGATTGTGGGGCAAAACATAGCCAAAAAGTCCAGAACATTACAAAACATCGTCATGCCGATAAGATGTAAGAGAACAAGATTAGATATGAGAATATTTCACAATTTAAATTCTTGGCTTCCTCTATAGCAATCTAGATTTGTATAAGAGACAGGTACTGTAGCATATAGGATGGAGCCTAAGTTATTTTCATGCTAAAAGATACTCATGCTATGAGCTTGTGACAAAATTATATACCTTATTCACCTATGAGCCAAAACAGTCATAAAATGCTTTCATATCAAAAGAGTTTGCAAATATATCAATTGATTAACATAAAATAGCTTGGTCCCGATTTCATATATAATAATTCCAAAACTTGGTAAAAGTGCAGTTCCAAACATCATACACATTTTAAAATCCATCCAAACATATTTCAAAGTCGTTAAACAAAATACATAGGTGACCGAGGTATATAATTTTGGATGTATTTGGAAATGTTTGATTTGGGGTGCACCGGTTCTATAGCTGTCTCTTATACACTAGATGTGTATAAGAGACAGGTGTACTGCGTCCGAAAGCTCTAGCAACATAATGGCTGTCTAAGAGACAGCATCAAGATGTGTATAAAGACGTTGATGTCAACAACCATCAAATCAATGATAAAAAGAATGAGGATTTCACAAAAACCGACCAACTTCGACAAGCTAAAACCCCAGTCAAAACATTTAGTTAACCCCTCAAATTCGTATTACAGCTAGATTAGGAGATAATAAGCTCAGTTTTCCAGAAAAACCGAAAACTTCGCCTCCCTAGGCTATAAGTAGGTTATCCTCCCCGCCAACAAATTGGGATCCAATTCCAAGGTATTCAAGGGACCTTGGTTACAACCCAACTCAAAACAACATATTCAACCAACCAACAAAATCCATTTCCAAGGTATTCAAGGGACCTTGGTTACAACCCAACTCAAAACAACATATTCAACCAACAAAATCCATAAACTCTTCCATTCACCGAGCAATAGCCGACTATATCAATAGCATTCCACAACAATGGAAAACACCTAAAACCATCAAAAGATCATTAAAGACCCTTTAAACATAACCAATTATCCAAATTATCCTAGTTGCGCCAAACTTCCGCTTACTTACAAAATGAAGGGAAATCAATTCCACTTGGTTTCAAGTCTCAATTCCTATCCAAACTAACCTTAAAACACTCTTAAAACATCATTACAAGCATAGACATAAGCATTAATGTGTCTGCATAGCATAACATTCTAGGCTCATATGGAAGACAAAACCCTAACTCATAATCTTAAAATTTGTAATCTAACCATGGAAAGTTGTTAAAAATCAACCCCAATCACTTCCCAACCTCCAAAACACTAAAAACAACCCATAACATACATAAATCACAACTTATAAGGCTGCAAAGAGGGTTTTCTCAGCCATAAATAATCCTACAAAACTTGAAATTAAAGCTTAAATCATAAAGCCCATAAGCCATAAATGCTAAAATACATAAAATCTTACCTTCCAAGTGATTTCTACTTGAAATCCAAGAAAATTTTTGAGGGAAAATTTTAGATGGGTTTACGTCAAACCAGTTAAAATCAAAGAACAAGACTATTAAAATACTGGGTTTCACATAATAGGCCTCATTTCTCAGAAATTTATCTTATACTGTTAGATAATCTCTTAATTATAAATTTTTAATGAATACGACCCGCTCTTGGTTCTTTTTAAATCTAATACCACTACTTCTCCTTTATTAGTTCTCAATCTTGTTTGATTGTTGTATCTCCTTTTCTGACTAACAATATATTACGATTATTCGACTTTCTTAGTTCTCAATATCTTACAATTACACTTCTTCCTTAGTTATTCAGCTAAAAAGGTTGCCTCCATTCTCTTTCGATTGCGATTAGATCATTCATTTGATCTAAATAATCTTTTGTGCACAGGTCCCACACATGGTTCTCAATCTAGTCTAACTAAGTCACGTATTAGGGGCTTATCATCCGTTATTAGATATTCTCATCTTTTCAACATGTATGTCGATTAGATCACCTTTCTAGTTTCTTGACTATCTCCCTAATATTCTATCATGTGTTCTCTCCTTTGCGATTCATAACATAAAACAGTTAGTCAATTTCTTGGCTCTCAAAATCGAACGATCGCAACTTCTTCCTTACTCCTAAAGCAAGTTTGATCGGCCTCATTTCTCTATTCTTTTGCAAATGCCATTAGATGATGTATTATTTCTAAATTTTCAAGGAATAGGTCCAGCGCATGGTTCTTAAGCTATTCTTATTAAAACATATTTATGTTCTTACCTTGTGAAATTTGATCTCATATCTTTTCCAAATGTGCTATGATTGGAACTCCTTTCCTATTTCACAATGTTACACGACTAATCTCCTTTCTTTATTCTGTGAATTGCAGATGTTTCAATATCACAAGAAGGAAAAATAGATGTCTCCTTTTGTTGTTCATTGTATAGCTCGATTTGTCGTATTTCTTAGTTCTCAATATTGTATGGTTATCACTTCTTCCTTTGTCATTATACAAGGTGTAATTGGCTTCATTTCTCTGTTCTTTTTGAAATAAGGTAATATAATCATCTTTTGTTTAAAGTCTTTTTCAATTTGAACTGATTCTTGGTTCTTAGTCTGGCATAATTAAATCACATTTTACGTTGTTATCATGAGTTATTAGAACTTATTATGTTTCTACATGTATTTGGTTGAGAACTCCTTTCTTGTTTCTTAATCTTATGCAACTTGATCCCAGTTATTAGTATTTAATCTTGTACGATTTGTCCCCTTTCTTAGTTCTCAATATCGTACGAGTACAACTCCTTCCACTGTGATTAAGCACGTATACTTGGCCTCATTTCTCACTTATTTCAACAGAACCATCATATTATATTTTAGTTTTTATTCTTTTAAGCATAGTTATCACTCATGGTTCTCAGAATTTGGCAAAATCAAATCGCCTTTTAAGTTCTTATCTTGAGTTACGAGATTTACTTTATAAGAACTCCTGCTCTATTTATTAATCTGATACGACTCGATGTACTTTGTTAGTTCTAAATCCTGTAAGATTAGATCTCATTTACTGTGTCATAATAGAGTATGATTAGACCCTTTCTTTCTTCTCAGTATCGTACTATTACATTTTCTTCCTTAATCATTGTGCAGGTTTAATTAATAGGCCTTATTTCTCAGTTCTTTTTCTTATACGATTAGATAATCTCTTAATAATAAATTTTGAATGAATACGACCCGCTCTTGGTTCTTTTTAAATCAAATACCACTACTTCTCCTTTATTAGTTCTCAATCTTGTTTGATTGTATCTCCTTTTGTGGCTCACAATATATTACGATTACTCGACTTTCTTAGTACTTCTTCCTAAGTTATTAAGCTAATATAGTTGCCACCGTTCTCTTTCGAATGCGATTAGATCATTCATTTGATTTGATAAACATCTAAACCTTTTGTGCACAGGTCCCACACATGGTTCTCAATCTAGTCTATCTAAGTCACATATTAGGGGCCTATCAACCGTTATTAGATATTCTTATCTTTCCAACATGTATGTCGATTAGATCACCTTTCTAGTTTCTTAATTATCTCCCTATTATTTTATCATGTGTTCTCCTTTTGCGATTCATAACATAGAACAGCTAGTCAATTTCTTGGCTCTCAATATCGAACGATCGCAACTTCTTCCTTACTGGTAAAGCAAGTTTGATCGGCCTCATTTCTCTATTCTTTTGCAAATGCTATTAGATATTAGTTCTAAATCTTCAAGGAATAGGTCCAGCGCATGGTTCTTAATCCATTCTTATTAAAACATATTTATGTTCTTACCTTGTGAAATTTGATCTCATATCTTTTCCAAATGTGCTATGATTGGAACTCCTCTCGTATTTCACAATCTTACACGACTAATCTCCTTTCTTTGTTCTGTGAATTGCAGATGTTATCGTCTCCTTTTGTTGTTCATTATATAGCTCGATTGGTCGCATTTCTTAGTTCTCAATATTGTAGGGTTATCACTCCTTCCTTTGTCATTTTACAAGGTGTAATTGGCTTCATTTCTCAGTTCTTTTTCAAAGAAGGTTAGATAATCATCTTTTGTTCAAAGTCTTTTTCAATTTGAACTGATTCTTGGTTCTTAATCTAGCATAATTAAATCACATTTTACGATGTTATTATGAGTTATCAGAACTTATTATGTTTCTACATGTACTTTGTCGAGAACTCCTTTCTTGTTTCTTAATCTTATGCGACTTGATCCCAGTTATTAGTATTTAATCTTGTACGATTTGTTTTTTTTTTTAGTTCTCAATATCGTACGAGTACAACTCCTTCCACTGTGATTAAGCATGTATACTTGGCCTCATTTCTAAATTATTTCTTCAAAACCATCATATTATATTTTAGTTCTTATTCTTTTATGCATAGTTATCACTCATGGTTCTCAATTCATATGGCGAAATCAAATCGCCTTTTAAGTTCTTATCTTGAGTTACGAGATTTACTTTATAAGAACTCCTGCTCTATTTATTAATCTGATACGACTCGATGTACTTTGTTAGTTCTAAATCCTGTCCGATTAGATCTCCTCAACTGTGTCATAATATAGTATGATTAGACCCTTTCTTTCTTCTCAGTATCGTACTATTACAATTTCTTCCTTAATCATTATGCCGATAATTAATGGCCTAATTACTCAGCTTCTTTTTCTCATACGATTTAGATGATCTTTTAGCGGGTAACGTATTAATGAATACGATTTATTCTTGGTTCTTTTTAAATCTAATACCACTACTTCCCCTTTATTAGTTCTCAATCTTGTTTGATTGTTGTATCTCCTTTTCCGACTAACAATATATTACGATTAATCGACTTTCTTAGTTCTCAATATCTTACGATTACACTTCTTCCTTAGTTATTAAGCTAATATGGTTGCCTCCGTTCTCTTTCGAATGCGATATAGATCATTCATTCTGTCTAAGATTTTGTGAAACCCAAGATTTTACTAGTATAAGAGACAGCAACAAAGATTACATAAGCAAGGACCTCTTAAAATTTTTAGTCATAAAGTACTTCAACTTATTCGCTTTTTCAATTCGCAAATTTTTCGTTTACGCGATTTCGTTCCGGGTAAACTGTCAAAAATTGGACTAAGTGTAATTAGTGCATTGTGGTGTGTGAGTGTTGTATGATTAATTTCTTATACATAAGACATAATTTTTGTTTGATTAATTTAGTCATTACATTTTAATTAGAACTTGGAGACTATTTGGTCAAATGGGGAACTATTTGGGTCAACCTTGGAATCTTTTTAGTCTTCTTCTTGCTTTGTTTCTTCCTCATTTCTCCTAGCTGCTGGCCGAACTTCTCTTCCCCATTTTCCCCCAAGCCTAATTTCTTGGATATCAAGTATATATCAAGAGGAAGGTAAGATTTTATGTATTTTAACTACTTTATGGCTTATCTCAAGTGGAATTGATTCACTCTGAAAAAAACCCTCTTTGCAGCCTTATATGTTATGATTTATGTATGTTATGGGTTATTTTTAGTGTTTTGGAGGTTGGGAAGTGATTGGGGTTGATTTTTAACAACTTTCCACGGTTAGATTACATATTTTAAGATTATGAGTTGGGGTTTTGTCTTCCATATGTGGCCCTAGAGTGTTATGCTATGAATGCTTATGTCTATGCATATAATGATGTTTTAAGAGTGTTTTAAGGTTAGTTTGGATAGGAATTGAGACTTGAAACCAAGTGGAATTGATTTCCATTCATTTTGTAAGTAAGCGGAAGTTTGGCGCAGCTAGGATTATTTGGATAATTGGTTATGTTTGAAGGGTCTTTAATGATCTTTTGATGGTTTTAGGTGTTTTCCTTTGTTGTGGGATGCTATTGATATAGTCCCGGCTATTGCTCCGGTGAATCTTTCCGTTTATGCATTGCCTGGGTTGGTTAGAATATGTTGTTTTGAGTTGGGTTGTAACCAAGGTCCCTTGAATACCTTGGAATTGGATTTTGTTGGCAAGGAGGATAACCTACTTATAGCCTAGGGAGAGGCGAAGTTTTTCGGTTTTTCTAGAAAACTGAGCTTATTATCTCCTAATCTAGATGGGCTATGATAGACAGGAATCAAATCAATAAGAACTAAAATATAATATCGGGTTGGTCGAATTTGTGAATAGGTCATTTTTGACCAAAGAGCTGTTGGTGTCGTTTTCTATCGTTTCGCGTCGTTTCGCTTCCCTAGTCATTCTTTAACTTCTACATCTCTTCTAAGAGTCCTCTTATACCTGTTTTAGGTACCACGCCACCTATCGCCGGCGATGGCGTTCAGTGATCATTTGTGCAGTTTTTGATTTGATAGGTGGGTAACATAGACCCTCTTCCACTTGTATTTTGTTTAACGACTTTCAAAATATGTTTGGATGGATTTTAGAATGTGTACATGTTTGATGTTTGGAACTGCACTTTTACCAAGTTTTGGAACTATTACATATGAAATCGGGACCAAGCTATTTTATGTTAATCAATTGATATGTTTGCACACTATCTTGATATGATGGTCTACATAAAGAGCATTCATACCCTAATTTGGGTAAAGAACCTTATTGGATGTGTTTGGAAATGTTTGATTTGGGAGAACCAGCTTCTATAGTCATCCATGGGACGCCATGGTGATCAAGCTATGATCATATGAACTATTTGATCGGGGTCTTGTGATGGGATAACTTGATCTCCGTGTCGACTAGTAGGTGTGGTAGATTACTAGATCTCGCTAGTACGTAGGTCATACCTAGGACTGTCTCTTATACACATCTAGATGTGTATAAGAGACAGATTGAAACGTACTTGGATTTGTTCGCTATGCTTTAGCATACTATGTTTTCAAAACATAGTATGCTTTTGGCTAGCGAACAAATCCAAGTACAGTTTCAATCATAAGAAACAAAGCTAGACTTGTTGCAAAAGGTTATGCTCAAGAAGAAGGTATTGACTTCGATGAAACCTTTGCACCCGTGGCTAGATTAGAATCCATTCTCATATTTCTCGCATTTGCATGCTTCAATGATTTCAAATTATTTCCCCATTTGAAGAGCTTTTATGATATCCACGAGCTAGTTATACACATCTAGATGTGTATAAGAGACAGAGATTAGGTGCTCGTTTTTTACTCTCCACCGCGTTAGCAGCTTTTAGATTTTCTCCATATTCCACATTACTGGTAGGACTCTGCGGATAATCTTCTAAGCTTCTCTTTTGTTTGGAGAGGGGTAGTGTATTAGATAGGTTTTGTATTGATGAACTTTGTTTTTGTTGTAGCATCTTTGTACTAAGAAGAAATTTTGTAATTCGTATTTAATTAAGAACAAAATAAACTTCGTAAGATATTAATTGCAAGATTTGATGGTTCTCTTATACACATCTAGATGTGTATAAGAGAAAGAAGACCTTGCGCTACGAGTTGGGCCGGTGTACCATTAGCGCGGCGTGTTACGGTCCCGTTTTTGGGGCGTGACATTTTGTGCACAGGTCCCACACTGGTTCTCAATCTAGTCTAACTAAGTCACGTATTAGGGACTTATCATCCGTTATTAGATATTCTCATCTTTTCAACATGTATGTCGATTATATCATCTAATAGTTTCTTAATTATCTCCCTAATATTTTGTCATGTGTTCTCTCCTTAAGAGATTCATAACAAAGAACAGTTTGTCAATTTCTTGGCTCTTAATATCTAACGATCGTAACTTCTTCCTTACTCGTAAAGCAAGTTTGATCGGCCTCATTTCTCCATTCTTTTGCAAATGCCAATAGATGATGTATTATTTCTAAATCTTCAAGGAATAGGTCCAGCGCATGGTTCCTAAGCCATTCTTATTAAAACATATTTATGTTCTGTACCTTGTGAAATTTGATCTCATATCTTTTCCAAATGTGCTTGATTGGAACTCCTCTCGTATTTCGACAATCTTACACGACTAATCTCCTTTCTTTGTTCTGTGAATTGCAGATGTTATCTCTCCTACACATGTTCATTGTATAGCTTGATTAATCGTATATACGTTCTCAATATTGTACGATTATCACTTCTTCCTTTGTCATTATACAAGGTGTAATTGGCTTCATTTCTCTGTTCTTTTTGAAATAAGGTTAGATAATCATCTTTTGTTCAAAGTATTTTTCAATTTGAACTGATTCTTGGTTCTTAATCTAGCATAATTAAATCACATTTTACGTTGTTATCATGAGTTAAAAGAACTTATTATGTTTCTACATGTACTTTGTTGAGAACTCCTTTCTTGTTTCTTAATCTTATTCGACTTGATCCCAGTTATTAGTATTTAATCTTGTACGATTTGTCCCCTTTCTTAGTTCTCAATATCGTACGAGTACAACTCCTTCCACTGTGATTAAGCACGTATACTTGGACTCATTTCTCACTTATTTCAACAAAACCATTATATTATACGCTATATTTTAGTTCTTATTCTTTTAAGCACAGTTATCACTCAGGGTCCTCAATTTGGCGAAATCAAATCACCTTTTTCAGTTCTTATCTTGAGTTACAAGATTTACTTTTATAAGAACTCCTGTTCTATTTTTTTAATCTGATATGACTCGATGTACTTTGTTAGTTCTAAATCTGTCCGATTAGATCTCCTTTACTGTGTCATAATATAGTACGATTAGACCCTTTCTATCTTCTCAGTATCGTACTATTACAATTTCTTCCTTAATCATTGTGCAGGGATAATAAATAGGCCTCATTTCTCAGTTCTTTTTCTTATACGATTAGATAATCTCTTAATTATAAATCTTTAATGAATACGAGCCGCTCTTTGTTCTTTTTAAATCTAATACCACTACTTCTCCTTTATTAGTTCTCAATCTTGTTTGATTGTTGTATCTCCTTTTCTGACTAACAATACATTACGATTAGTCGACTTTTTTAGTTCTCAATATCTTACGATTACACATAAAATAACTCATTCTTCCTTAGTTATTAAGCTAATATGGTTGCCTCCGTTCTCTTTCGAATGCGATTAAATCATTCATTTGATCTAAATCTTTTGTGCACAGGTCCCACACATGGTTCTCAATCTAGTCTAACTAAGTCATGTATTAGGGGCTTATCATCCGTTATTAGATATTCTCATCTTTTCAACATCTATATCGATTAGATCACCTTTCTAGTTTCTTAATTATCTCCCTAATATTTTATCATGTGTTCTCCTTTTGCGATTCATAACATAGAACAGCTAGTCAATTTCTTGGCTCTCAATATGAACGAACGCAACTTCTTCCTTACTCGTAAAGCAAGTTTGATCGGCCTCACTTCTCTATTCTTTTGCAAATGCTATTAGATGATCTATTAGTTCTAAATCTTGAAGGAATAGCTCCAGCGCATGGTTCTTAATCCATTCTTATTAAAACATATTTATGTTCTTACCTTGTGAAATTTGATCTCATATCTTTTCCAAATGTGCTATGATTCGAAGTGGAACTCCTCTTGTATTTCACAATATTACACGACTAATCTCCTTTCTTTGTTCTGTGAATTGCAATTGTGATGTCTCCTTTTGTTGTTCATTGTATAGCTCATTAGTTAGATTTCTTAGTTCTCAATATTGTACGATTATCACTTCTTCCATTGTCATTATACAAGGTGTAATTGGCTTCATTTCTCAGTTCTTTTTCAAATAAGCTTAGATAATCATAATATAGTACGATTAGACCATTTCTTTCTTCTCAGTATCGTACTATTACAATTTCTTCCTTAAAGAAGTCGACTAATCGTAGGCCAAGTACTGTCGCAAATACACATCTAGATGTGTACAAGAGACAGCAAGTATACGTGCTTAATCACACTGGTATTAGATTTGTACTCGTACGATATGTTCTCCATATCGTACGAGTACAACTCCTTCCAGTGTGATTAAGCACGTATACTTGGCCTCATTTCTCACTTATTTCTTCAAAACCACCATATTATATTTTAGTTCTCATTCTTTTATGCGTAGTTATCACTCACGGTTCTTAATTTGGCCAAATCAAATCGCATTTTAAGTTTTTATCTTGATTTACGAGATTTACTTTTATAAGAACTCCTGTTGTATTTCTTAATGTGATATGACTCGATCGACTATGTTAGCTCTTAATCCCGTACGATTAGATCTCCTTTATCGTGTCATAATATAGTAAGATTAGACCCTTTCTTTCTTCTCAAGATCGTACTATTACAATTTCTTCCTTAATCATTGTGCAGGATAATTAATAGGCCTCATTACTCGCTTCTTTTTCTTACACGATTAGATAATCTCTTAATTATAAATCTTTTATGAATACAACCCGCTCTAGGTTCTTTTTAAATCTAATAAAACTACTTCTCCTTTATTAGTTCTCAATCTTGTTTGATTGTTGTATCTCCTATTCCGACTAACAATATATGACGATTAGTCGACTTTCTTAGTTCCTCAATATCTTACGATTACACTTCTTCCTTAGTTATTAAGCTAATATGGTTGCATCCGTTCTCTTTCGAATGCGATTAGATCATTCATTTGATCTAAATCTTTTATGCACAGGTCACACACATGGTTCTCAATCTAGTCTAACTAAGTCACGTATTAGGGGCTTATCATCTGTTATTAGACATTCTTGTCTTTTCAACATGTATGTAGATTAGATCACCTTTCTAGTTTCTTAATTATCTCCCTAATATTTTATCATGTGTTCTCCTTTTGCGATTCATAACATACAACAGTTAGTCAATTTCTTGGCTCTCAATATCGAAGTTACGATCGCAACTTCTTCCTTACTCGTAAAGCAAGTTTGATCGGCCTCATTTCTCTATTCTTTTGCTAATGCTATTAGATGATGTATTAGTTCTAAATCTTCAAGGAATAGGTCCAGCGCATGGTTCTTAATCGATTCTTATTAAAACATATTTATGTTCTTACCTTGTGAAATTTGATAAAATAATAAGAACATTATCATGAGTTATTAGAACTTATTATGGCTCTACATGTACTTTGTTTAGAACTCCTTTCTTGTTTCTTAATCTAATGCGACTTGATCCCAGTTATTAGTATTTTATCTTGTACGATTTGTCCCTTTTCTTAGTTCTCCATATCGCATTTAGTACAACTCCTTCCAGGTGATTACCTGTCTCTTATACACATCCTAGATGTGTCTAAGAGACAGTCTTAAAACCATAATAGCTGTAACATGATTATTCTTTTATGCATAGTTATCACTCATGGTTCTTAGATTTGGCCAAATCAAATCGCATTTAAGTTGTTATCTTGGGTTATGAGATTTACGTTTATAAGAACTCCTGTTCTATTTCTTATTCTTATATGACTCAATCTACTTTGTTAGTTCTTAATCCTATACGTGTAATAAGAATGCTATACAATGAACATAATATAGCACGATTAGACCCTTTCTTTCTTCTCAATATCGTACTATTACAATTCCTTCCTTAATCATTGTGCATGCATAATTTATAGGCCTCATTTCTTAGTTCTTTTTCTTATACATTTAGATAATCTCTTAATTTTAAATCTTTAATGAATACGACCCGCTCTTGGTTCTTTTTAAATCTAATACCACTACTTCTCCTTTATTAGTTCTCAATCTTGTTTGATTGTATCACCTTTTGCGACTCACAATATATTACGATTAGTCGACTTTCTTAGTACTTCTTCCTTAGTTATTAAGCTAATATAGTTGCCTCCGTTCTCTTTCGAATGAGATTAGATCTAAATCATTCGAAAGAAAACGGAGGCAACTATATTAGCTTAATAACTAAGGAAGAAGTACTAAGAAAGTCAACTTCTTCCTTAATCGTAAAGCAAGTTTGATCGGCCTCATTGCTCTATTCTTTTGCAAATGCTAATAGATGATGTATTAGTTCTAAATCTTCAAGGAATAGGTCCAGCGCATGGTTCTTAATCCATTCTTATTAAAACATATTTATGTTCTTACCTTGTGAAATTTGATCTCAAATCTTTTCCAAATGTGCTATGATTGGAACTCCTCTCATATTTCAAAATCTTACACGACTAATCTCCTTTCTTTGTTCTGTGAATTGCATCTGTTATGTCTCCTTTTGTTGTTCATTGTATAGCTCGAGAAATGGTCTAATCGTTCTCAATATTGTACGATTATAAGCTTCTTCCTTTGTCATTATACAAGTTGTAATTGGCTTCATTTCTCAGTTCTTTTTCAAATAAGGATAGATAATCATCTTTTGTTCAAAGTCTTTTTCAATTTGAACTGATTCTTGGTTCTTAATCTAGCATAATTAAATCACATTTTACGTTGTTATCATCAATGAGTTATTAGAACTTATTATGTTTCTACATGTACTTTGTTGAGAACTCCTTTCTTGTTTCTTAATCTTATGCGACTTGATCCCAGTTATTACTCATGATAACAACGTAAAATGTGATTGTCTCTTATGCTAGATTAAGATGTGAGTACAACTCCTTCCACTGTGATTAAGCATGTATACTTGGCCTCATTTCTAAATTATTTCTTCAAAACCATCATATTATATTTTAGTTCTTATTCTTTTATGCATAGTTATCACTCATGGTTCTCAATTTGGCGAAATCAAATCGCCTTTTAAGTTCTTATCTTGAGTTACGAGATTTACTTTATAAGAACTCCTGCTCTATTTATTAATCTGATACGACTCGATGTACTTTGTTAGTTCTAAATCCTGTCCGATTAGACTTTACTGTGTCATAATATAGTACGATTCTTTCTTCTCAATATCGTACTATTACAATTTCTTCCTTACTCATTGTGCAGGGATAATTAATAGGCCTGCATTTCTCAGTTCTTTTTCTTATTCGTTCAGATAATCTTTTAATTATAAATCTTTAACGAATACGACCCGATCTTGGTTCTTTTTAAATCTAATGCCACTACTTCTCCTTTATTAGTTCTCCTTTGTTACGATTAGTCGACTTTCTTAGTACTATCCATTTGTTATTAAGCTAATATAGTTGCCTCCGTTCTCTTTCGAATGCGATTAGATCTAAATCTTTTGTGCACAGGTCCCACACATGGTTCTCAATCGGGTTCTCAATATCGTACGAGTACAACTCCTTCCACTGTGATTAAGCACGTATACTTGGCCTCATTTCACATTTATTTCTACAAAACCATTCTATTATATTTTAGTTCTTATTCTTTTATGCATAATTATCACTCATGGTTCTCAATTTGGCGGAATCAAATCGCATTTTAAGTTCTTATCTTGAATTACGAGATTTACTTTTATAAGAACTCCTGTTCTATTTTTTAATCTGATATGACTCGTTGTAAAAACTTTATTAGTTCTAAGTCCTGTACTATTCGATCTCCTTTACTGTGTCATAATATAGTACGATTAGACCCTTTCTTTCTTCAAAGTATCGTACTATTAAAATTTCTTCCTTAATCATTGTGCAGGCATAAATAATATGCCTCATTTCTCAGTTCTTTTTCTTATACGATTAGATAATCTCTTAATTATAAATCTTTAATGAATACGACCCGTTCTTGGTTCTTTTTAAATCTAATACCACTACTTCTCCTTTATTAGTTCTCAATCTTGTTTGATTGTTGTATCTCTTTTTCCGACTAACAATATATTACGATTAGTCGACTTTCTTAGTTCCTCAATATCTTACGATTACACTTCTTCCTCTGTTATTAAGCTAATAGGGTTGCATCCGTTCTCTTTAGAATGCGATTAGATCATTCATTTGATCTAAATCTTTTGTGCACAGGTCACACACATGGTTCTCAATCTAGTCCAACTAAGTCACGTATTAGGGGCTTATCATATCCGTTATTAGATATTCTCATCTTTTCAACATGTATGTCGATTAGATCACCTTTCTAGTTTCTTAATTATCTCCCTAATATTTTGTCATGTGTTCTCTCCTTTGCGATTCATAACAAAGAACAGTTTGTCAATTTCTTGGCTCTTAATATCTAACGATCGTAACTTCTTCCTTACTCGTAAAGCAAGTTTGATCGGCCTCATTTCTCCATTCTTTTGCAAATGCCAATAGATGATGTATTATTTCTAAATCTTCAAGGAATAGGTCCAGCGCATGGTTCCTAAGCCATTCTTATTAAAACATATTTATGTTCTTACCTTGTGAAATTTGATCTCATATCTTTTCCAAATGTGCTTGATTGGAACTCCTCTCGTATTTCACAATCTTACACGACTAATCTCCTTTCTTTGTTCTGTGAATTGCAGATGTTATGTCTCCTTTTGTTGTTCATTGTATAGCTTGATTATTCGTATTTCTTAGTTCTCAATATTGTACGGTTATAATTAAGTCACTTCTTCCTTTGTCATTATACAAGGTGTAATTGGCTTCATTTCTCTGTTCTTTTTGAAATAAGGTTAGATAATCATCTTTTGTTCAAAGTATTTTTCAATTTGAACTGATTCTTGGTTCTTAATCTAGCATAATTAAATCACATTTTACGTTGTTATCATGAGTTAAAAGAACTTATTATGTTTCTACATGTACTTTGTGGAGAACTCCTTTCTTGTTTCTTAATCTTATTCGACTTGATCCCAGTTATTAGTATTTAATCTTGTACGATTTGTCCCCTTTCTTAGTTCTCAATATCGTACGAGTACAACTCCTTCCACTGTGATTAAGCACGTATACTTGGACTCATTTCTCACTTATTTCAACAAAACCATTATATTATATTTTAGTTCTTATTCTTTTAAGCACAGTTATCACTCAGGGTCCTCAATTTGGCGAAATCAAATCACCTTTTTCAGTTCTTATCTTGAGTTACAAGATTTACTTTTATAAGAACTCGCTGTTCTATTTTTTTAATCTGATATGACTCGATGTACTTTGTTAGTTCTAAATCTGTCCGATTAGATCTCCTTTACTGTGTCATAATATAGTACGATTAGACCCTTTCTATCTTCTCAGTATCGTACTATTACAATTTCTTCCTTAATCATTGTGCAGGGATAATAAACAGGCCTCATTTCTCGCTTCTTTTTCTTATACGATTAGATAATCTCTTAATTATAAATCTTTAATGAATACGATTCTTTTTTCTTTTTAAATCTAATACCACTACTTCTCCTTTATTAGTTCTCAATCTTGTTTGATTGTTGTATCTCCTTTTCTGACTAACAATACATTACGATTAGTCGACTTTTTTAGTTCTCAATATCTTACGATTACACTTCTTCCTTAGTTATTAAGCTAATATGGTTGCCTCCGTTCTCTTTCGAATGCGATTAAATCATTCATTTGATCTAAATCTTTTGTGCACAGGTCCCACACATGGTTCTCAATCTAGTCTTTTATAACTAAGTCATGTATTAGGGGCTTATCATCCGTTATTAGATATTCTCATCTTTTCAACATCTAGATCGATTAGATCACCTTTCTAGTTTCTTAATTATCTCCCTAATATTTTATCTATGTGACTAGATTCAAGATTCATAACATAGAACAGCTAGTCAATTTCTTGGCTCTCAATATGAACGAACGCAACTTCTTCCTTACTCGTAAAGCAAGTTTGATCGGCCTCACTTCTCTATTCTTTTGCAAATGCTATTAGATGATCTATTAGTTCTAAATCTTGAAGGAATAGCTCCAGCGCATGGTTCTTAATCCATTCTTATTAAAACATATTTATGTTCTTACCTTGTGAAATTTGATCTCATATCTTTTCCAAATGTGCTATGATTGGAACTCCTCTTGTATTTCACAATATTACACGACTAATCTCCTTTCTTTGTTCTGTGAATTGCAATTGTGATGTCTCCTTTTGTTGTTCATTGTATAGCTCGATTGGTCGCATTTCTGACAAACTGTTAGTTCTCAATATTGTACGATTATCAATTCTTCCTTTGTCATTATAATTGACTATCTAGATAAGATAGAACATCTCTCTTTCAAATAACAATCAAACAAGAAATTTCTACTAATAAAACAGAAGTAGTGGTATTAAAACCTATCTAATACACTACCCCTCTCCAAACAAAAGAGAAGCTTAGAAGATTATCCGCAGCTGTCTCTTATACACATCGATATGTGTATAAGAGACAGCATGAGAAATGAATACGATTCTTGGTTCTTTTTAAATCTAATACCACTACTTCTCCTTTATTAGTTCTCAATCTTGAACTGATTCCTGGTTCTCTAATCTAGCATAATTAAATCACATTTTACGTTGTTATCATGAGTTATTAGAACTTATTATGTTTCTACATGTACTTTGTTGAGAACTCCTTT
Source organism: Cinchona pubescens (assembly GCA_025175665.1). NCBI lineage: Eukaryota > Viridiplantae > Streptophyta > Magnoliopsida > Gentianales > Rubiaceae > Cinchona > Cinchona pubescens. Next base: position 127,834 of record JANKKI010000176.1, on the reverse strand, counting down.
CTTGTTTCTTAATCTTATGCGACTTGATCCCAGTTATTAGTATTTAATCTTGTACGATTTGTCCCTTTCTTAGTTCTCAACATATCGTACGAGTACAACTCCTTCCAATGTGATTAAGCACGTATACTTGGCCTCATTTCTCACTTATTTCTTCAAAACCACCATATTATATTTTAGTTCTCATTCTTTTATGCGTAGTTATCACTCACGGTTCTTAATTTGGCCAAATCAAATCGCATTTTAAGTTTTTATCTTGATTTACGAGATTTACTTTTATAAGAACTCCTGTTGTATTTCTTAATGTGATATGACTCGATCGACTATGTTAGCTCTTAATCCTGTACGATTAGATCTCCTTTACTGTGTCACTGTATAGTAAGATTAGACCCTTTCTTTCTTCTCAGTATCGTACTATTACAATTTCTTCCTTAATCATTGTGCAGGGATAATTAATAGGCCTCATTACTCAGTTCTTTTTCTTACACGATTAGATAATCTCTTAATTATAAATCTTTTATGAATACAACCCGCTCTAGGTTCTTTTTAAATCTAATAAAACTACTTCTCCTTTATTAGTTCAGTAATTACAGTCAATCTTGTTTGATTGTTGTATCTCCTATTCCGACTAACAATATATGACGATTAGTCGACTTTCTTAGTTCCTCAATATCTTACGATTACACTTCTTCCTTAGTTATTAAGCTAATATGGTTGCATCCGTTCTCTTTCGAATGCGATTAGATCATTCATTTGATCTAAATCTTTTGTGCACAGGTCACACACATGGTTCTCAATCTAGTCTAACTAAGTCACGTAACTCAAGAATAAGAATTAGACATAGATGTCTTTTCAACATGTATGTAGATTAGATCACCTTTCTAGTTTCTTAATTATCTCCCTAATATTTTATCATGTGTTCTCCTTTTGCGATTCATAACATACAACAGTTAAGATTTATTTCTTGGCTCTCAATATCGAACGATCGCAACTTCTTCCTTACTCGTAAAGCAAGTTTGATCGGCCTCATTTCTCTATTCTTTTGCTAATGCTATTAGATGATGTATTAGTTCTAAATCTTCAAGGAATAGGTCCAGCGCATGGTTCTTAATCGATTCTTATTAAAACATATTTATGTTCTTACCTTGTGAAATTTGATCTCATATCTTCTCCAAATGTGCTATAATTGGAACTCCTCTTATATTTCATAATCTTACACGAATAATCTCCTTTCTTTGTTCTGTAAATTGCATATGGTATGTCTCCTTTTGTTGTTCATTATATAGCTCGATTAGTCGTATTTCTTAGTTCTCAATATTGTACGGATACACTTCTTCCTTTGTCATTATACAAGGTGTAATTGGCTTCATTTCTTAGTTTCTTTTTCAAATAAGGTTAGATAATCATCTTTTGTTCAAAGTCTTTTTCAATTTGAACTGATTCTTGGTTCTTAATCTAGCATAATTAAATCACATTTTACGTTATTATCATGAGTTATTAGAACTTATTATGGCTCTACATGTACTTTGTTTAGAACTCCTTTCTTGTTTCTTAATCTAATGCGACTTGATCCCAGTTATTAGTATTTTATCTTGTACGATTTGTCCCTTTTCTTAGTTCTCCATATCGTAACATAGTACAACTCCTTCCAGTGTGATTAAGCACGTATACTTGGCCTAATTTCTCACTTATTTCTTCAAAACCATCATATTATAGTTTAGTTCTCATTCTTTTATGCGTAGTTATCACTCATGGTTCTTAATTTGGCCAAATCAAATCGCATTTTAAGTTGTTATCTTGGGTTATGAGATTTACGTTTATAAGAACTCCTGTTCTATTTCTTATTCTTATATGACTCAATCTACTTTGTTAGTTCTTAATCCTATACGATTAGATCTCCTTCACTGTGTCATAATATAGCACGATTAGACCCTTTCTTTCTTCTCAATATCGTACTATTACAATTCCTTCCTTAATCATTGTGCATGCATAATTTATAGGCCTCATTTCTTAGTTCTTTTTCTTATACATTTAGATAATCTCTTAATTTTAAATCTTTAATGAATACGACCCGCTCTTGGTTCTTTTTAAATATCTAATACCACTACTTCTCCTTTATTAGTTCTCAATCTTGTTTGATTGTATCACCTTTTGCGACTCACAATATATTACGATTAGTCGACTTTCTTAGTACTTCTTCCTTAGTTATTAAGCTAATATAGTTGCCTCCGTTCTCTTTCGAATGAGATTAGATCTAAATCTTTTGTGCACAGGTCCCACACATGGTTCTCAATCTAGTCTAACTAAGTCACGTATTAGGGGCTTATCATCCGTTACTAGATATCCTTATCTTTTCAACATGTATGTCGATTAAATCACCTTTCTAGTTTCTTAATTATCTCCCAAATATTTTATCATGTGTTCTCTGCTTTGCAATTCATAACATAGAACAGTTAGTCAATTTCTTGGCTCTCAATATCGAACGATCGCAACTTCTTCCTTAATCGTAAAGCAAGTTTGATCGGCCTCATTGCTCTATTCTTTTGCAAATGCTAATAGATGATGTATTAGTTCTAAATCTTCAAGGAATAGGAATTCTTCCAGCGCATGGTTCTTAATCCATTCTTATTAAAACATATTTATGTTCTTACCTTGTGAAATTTGATCTCAAATCTTTTCCAAATGTGCTATGATTGGAACTCCTCTCATATTTCAAAATCTTACACGACTAATCTCCTTTCTTTATACTTCTGAATTGCATCTGTTATGTCTCCTTTGTTGTTCATTGTATAGCTCAAGTAGTCGCATTTCTTAGTTCTCAATATTGTACGGTTATCACTTCTTCCTTTGTCATTATACAAGTTGTAATTGGCTTCATTTCTCAGTTCTTTTTCAAATAAGGACTGATTCTTGGTTCTTAATCTAGCATAATTAAATCACATTTTACGTTGTTATCATGAGTTATTAGAACTTATTATGTTTCTACATGTACTTTGTTGAGAACTCCTTTCTTGTTTCTTAATCTTATGCGACTTGATCCCAGTTATTAGTTTTTAATCTTGTACGATTTGTTTTTTTTTTTAGTTCTCAATATCGTACGAGTACAAATAACTCCTTCCACTGTGATTAAGCATGTATACTTGGCCTCATTTCTAAATTATTTCTTCAAAACCATCATAAAATATTTTAGATCTTATTCTTTTATGCATAGTTATCACTCATGGTTCTCAATTTGGCGAAATCAAATCGCCTTTTAAGTTCTTATCTTGAGTTACGAGATTTACTTTATAAGAACTCCTGCTCTATTTATTAATCTGATACGACTCGATGTACTTTGTTAGTTCTAAATCCTGTCCGATTAGATCTCCTCAACTGTGTCATAATATAGTATGATTAGACCCTTTCTTTCTTCTCAGTATCGTACTATTACAATTTCTTCCTTAATCATTATGCTGGGATAATTAACAGGCCTAATTACTCAGTTCTTTTTCTCATACGATTAGATGATCTTTTAATTATAAATCTTTAATGAATACGACCCGCTCTTGGTTCTTTTTAAATCTAATACCACTACTTCCCCTTTATTAGTTCTCAATCTTGTTTGATTGTTGTATCTAAAGGCCTTTTCCGACTAACAATATATTACGATTAATCGACTTTCTTAGTTCTCAATATCTTACGATTACACTTCTTCCTTAGTTATTAAGCTAATATGGTTGCCTCCGTTCTCTTTCGAATGCGATTAGATCATTCATTCGATCTAAACCTTTTGTGTGAAACCCAGTATTTTACTAGCCTTGTTCTTTGATTTTTAACTGGTTTAAAATGTTTTTCATATTATTTTTAGTCATAAAGTACTTCAACTTATTCGTTTTTCAATTCGGCAAATTTTTCGGTTAATGTCATTTCTCCTAGCTGCTGGCCGAAAATCTCTTCTCCATTTTCCCCCAAAAATTTCTTAACACATCAAGTGTATAAATACAGGAAGGTAAGATTTTATCTATATACTTAGAAAATGGGGAAGAGAAGTTAATGTCCAAGCTTAGAATCTTATATAAAACAAAGCAAATGCACTTAATCTTGATGCACATCTGAGATGTGTCTCTTATACACATCTAGATATGGGTTATTTTTAGTGTTTTAAGGTTGGGAAGTGATTGGGGTTGATTTTTAACAACTTTCCACGGTTAGATTACATATTTTAAGATTATGAGTTGGGGTTTTGTCTTCCATATGTGGCCCTAGAGTGTTATGCTATGAATGCTTATGTCTATGCATATAATGATGTTTTAAGAGTGTTTTAAGGTTAGTTTGGATAGGAATTGAGACTTGAAACCAAGTGGAATTGATTTCCCTAAATTTTGTTAGTAAGCGGAAGTTTGGCGCAGCTAGGATAATTAGGATAATCTAGTTATGTTTGAAGATGTCTTTAATGAACTTTTGATGGTTTTAGGTGTTTTCCTTTGTTGTACAGATGCTATTGATATAGTCCCGCTATTGCTCCGTGAATAAAGATCATGACATGCATTGGTTGGTTAGAATATGTTGTTTTGAGTTGGGTTGTAACCAAGGTCCCTTGAATACCTTGGAATTGGATTTTGTTGGCAAGGAGGATAACCATAATTAGCCTAATAAAAACAGTCATAAAATGCTTTCATACACATCAGTTTTTGATTTGATAGGTGGGTAACATAGACCCTCTTCCACTTGTATTTTGTTTAACGACTTTCAAAATATGTTTGGATGGATTTTAGAATGTGTATGATGTTTGGAACTGCACTTTTACCAAGTTTTGGAACTATTACATATGAAATCGGGACCAAGCTATTTTATGTTAATCAATTGATATGTTTGCAAACTCTTTTGATATGAAAGCATTTTATGACTGTTTTGGCTTATAGGTGACCTAGGTATATAATTTTGGATGTGTTTTCAATCTGTACTTGGATTTGTTCGCTATGCTTTAGCATACTATGTTTTGAAATGATTGGATCTTTTTGGCTATGTTTTGGACATGCCTGACGTTTAAATGGCATGATACATTTTAGAAACTACTTATGATTATGGTTTATTGACGTTTAAATGGCATGAGACATTTTAGAAACTGCTTCATGACTATGGTTTTCGCAAATGTTATTATCTTTATGTTTTCTTTTTATCGCAATGCTTGGCCCCATTTGAAGAGCTTTTATGATATCCACTGAGCTAGTTATGCTCACCCCACGTGATTTATAATTTTTCAGATTAGGTGCTCGTTTTTTACTCTCCACAATCTAGAAGCATAACACTCCATATTCCACATTACTGGTAGGACGCTGGGGATAATCTTCTAAGCTTCTCTTTTGTTTGGAGAGGGGTAGTGTATTAGATAGGTTTTGTATTGATGAACTTTGTTTTTGTTGTAGAAATTTTGTAATTCGTATTTTTTTGTGTAAGATAATGAAATATTCGGTTTTATAGTTAAGAAATGGTTTGATGGTTCTATTACATTGCGGTTAAGTTTGTTGCTCTGTTCGTTTGTACCTTGCGCTTTGGGCCGGTGTACCATTAGCGCGGCGTGTTACGGTCCCGTTTTTGGGGCGTGACATTTTGTGCACAGGTCCCACACTGGTTCTCAATCTAGTCTAACTAAGTCACGTATTAGGGACTTATCATCCGTTATTAGATATTCTCATCTTTTCAACATGTATTTCGATTAGATCACCTTTCTAGTTTCTTAATTATCTCCCTAATATTTTGTCATGTGTTCTCTCCTTTGCGATTCATAACAAAGAACAGTTTGTCAATTTCTTGGCTCTTAATATCTAACGATCGTAACTTCTTCCTTACTCGTAAAGCAAGTTTGATCGGCCTCATTTCTCCATTCTTTTGCAAATGCCAATAGATGATGTATTATTTCTAAATCTTCAAGGAATAGGTCCAGCGCATGGTTCCTAAGCCATCATTCTTATTAAAACATATTTATGTTCTTACCTTGTGAAATTTGATCTCATATCTTTTCCAAATGTGCTTGATTGGAACTCCTCTCGTATTTCACAATCTTACACGACTAATCTCCTTGTTTGTAAGAGAATTGCAGATGTTATGTCTCCTTTTGTTGTCTCTTATACACATCTAGATGTGTATAAGAGACAGTGTCTCAATATTGTACGGTGTAACTTCTTCCTTATGTCATTATACACGGTGTAATTGGAGTCGCATCTAGATGTGTATAATCGAAACAAGGTTAGAAATCATCTTTTGTTCAAAGTATTTTTCAATTTGAACTGATTCTTGGTTCTTAATCTAGCATAATTAAATCACATTTTACGTTGTTATCATGAGTTAAAAGAACTTATTATGTTTCTACATGTACTTTGTGGAGAACTCCTTTCTTGTTTCTTAATCTTATGAGACTTGATCCCAGTTATTAGTATTTAATCTTGTACGATTTGTCCCCTTTCTTAGGAGTTCTCAATATCGTACGAGTACAACTCCTTCCACTGTGATTAAGCACGTATACTTGGACTCATTTCTCACTTATTTCAACAAAACCATTATATTATATTTTAGTTCTTATTCTTTTAAGCACAGTTATCACTCAGGGTCCTCAATTTGGCGAAATCAAATCACCTTTTTCAGTTCTTAAGAAGTTACAAGATTTACTTTTATAAGAACTCCTGTTCATCTAGATTTAATCTGATATGACTCGATGTACTTTGTTAGTTCTAAATCTGTCCGATTAGATCTCCTTTACTGTGTCATAATATAGTACGATTAGACCCTTTCTATCTTCTCAGTATCGTACTATTACAAGTTCTAATCGTAAGGCATTGTGCAGGGACTAAGAAAGGGGACAAATTTCTCGCTTCTTTTTCTTATACGATTAGATAATCTCTTAATTATAAATCTTTAATGAATACGACCGCTTCTTTTTAATAGTTAAATCTAAGACCACTACTTCTCCTTTATTAGTATCTCAATCTTGTTTGATTGTTGTATCTCCTTTTCTGACTAACAATACATTACGATTAGTCGACTTTTTTAGTTCTCAATATCTTACGATTACACTTCTTCCTTAGTTATTAAGCTAATATGGTTGCCTCCGTTCTCTTTCGAATGCGATTAAATCATTCATTTGATCTAAATCTTTTGTGCATGTGTCCCACACATGGTTCTCAATCTAGTCTAACTAAGTCATGTATTAGGGGCTTATCATCCGTTATTAGATATTCTCATCTTTTCAACATCTATATCGATTAGATCACCTTTCTAGTTTCTTAATTATCTCCCTAATATTTTATCATGTGTTCTCCTATAATGACATAACATAGAACAGCTAGTCAATTTCTTGGCTCTCAATATGAACGAACGCAACTTCTTCCTTACTCGTAAAGCAAGTTTGATCGGCCTCACTTCTCTATTCTTTTGCAAATGCTATTAGATGATCTATTAGTTCTAAATCTTGAAGGAATAGCGCAGTCCAGCGCATGGTTCTTAATCCATTCTTATTAAAACATATTTATGTTCTTACCTTGTGAAATTTGATCTCATATCTTTTCCAAATGTGCTATGATTGGAACTCCTCTTGTATTTCACAATATTACAGTACAATCTCGTATCTTTGTTCTGTGAATTGCAATTGTGATGTCTCCTTTTGTTGTTCATTGTATAGCTCGATTGGTCGCATTTCTTAGTTCTCAATATTGTACGATTATCAATTCTTCCTTTGTCATTATACAAGGTGTAATTGGCTTCATTTCTCAGTTCTTTTTCAAATAAGCTTAGATAATCATAATATAGTACGATTAGACCATTTCTTTCTTCTCAATATCGTACTATTACTGAAAAGTACACATCAGATGTGCAGGCATAATTAATAGGCCTCATTTCTCGTTCTTTTCTTATACGATTAGAAGAAAAAGAACTAAGAAATGAGGCCTATAAGAATACGACTCTTGGTTCTTTTTAAATCTAATACCACTACGTTCTCCTTTATTAGTTCTCAATCTTGAACTGATTCCTGGTTCTTAATCTAGCATAATTAAATCACATTTTACGTTGTTATCATGAGTTATTAGAACTTATTATGTTTCTACATGTACTTTGTTGAGAACTCCTTTCTTGTTTCTTAATCTTATGCGACTTGATCCCAGTTATTAGTATTTAATCTTGTACGATTTGTCCCTTTCTTAGTTCTCCATATCGTACGAGTACAACTCCTTCCAATGTGATTAAGCACGTATACTTGGCCTCATTTCTCACTTATTTCTTCAAAACCACCATATTATATTTTAGTTCTCATTCTTTTATGCGTAGTTATCACTCACGGTTCTTAATTTGGCCAAATCAAATCGCATTTTAAGTTTTTATCTTGATTTACGAGATTTACTTTTATAAGAACTCCTGTTGTATTTCTTAATGTGATATGACTCGATAAGAACTAATACGTGCTCTTAGTCCTACATTGAGAACCATGTGTGTGATCTGATCACTCTAAAGCTTATACACTTATTTCTGTATAGTATCGTACTATTACAATTTCTTCCTTAATCATTGTGCAGGGATAATTAATAGGCCTCAATACTGTAGATTCTTATTCTAATCGTGTAAGATAATCTCTTAATTATAAATCTTTTATGAATACAACCCGCTCTAGGTTCTTTTTAAATCTAATAAAACTACTTCTCCTTTATTAGTTCTCAATCTTGTTTGATTGTTGTATCTCCTATTCCGACTAACAATATATGACGATTAGTCGACTTTCTTAGTTCCTCAATATCTTACGATTACACTTCTTCCTTAGTTATTAAGCTAATATGGTTGCATCCGTTCTCTTTCGAATGCGATTAGATCATTCATTTGATCTAAATCTTTTGTGCACAGGTCACACACATGGTTCTCAATCTAGTCTAACTAAGTCACGTATTAGGGGCTTATCATCTGTTATTAGACATTCTTGTCTTTTCAACATGTATGTAGATTAAATAAGAGATGAGATCACCTTTCTAGTTTCTTAATTATCTCCCTAATATTTTATCATGTGTTCTCCTTTTGCGATTCATAACATACAACAGTTAGTCAATTTCTTGGCTCTCAATATCGAACGATCGCAACTTCTTCCTTACTCGTAAAGCAAGTTTGATCGGCCTCATTTCTCTATTCTTTTGCTAATGCTATTAGATGATGTATTAGTTCTAAATCTTCAAGGAATAGGTCCAGCGCATGGTTCTTAATCGATTCTTATTAAAACATATTTATGTTCTTACCTTGTGAAATTTGATCTCATATCTTCTCCAAATGTGCTATAATTGGAACTCCTCTTATATTTCATAATCTTACACGAATAATCTCCTTTCTTTGTTCTGTAAATTGCATATGGTATGTCTCCTTTTGTTGTTCATTATATAGCTCGATTAGTCGTATTTCTTAGTTCTCAATATTGTACGGATACACTTCTTCCTTTGTCATTATACAAGGTGTAGATGGCTTCATTTTCTTAGTTTCTTTTTCAAATAAGGTTAGATAATCATCTTTTGTTCAAAGTCTTTTTCAATTTGAACTGATTCTTGGTTCTTAATCTAGCATAATTAAATCACATTTTACGTTATTATCATGAGTTATTAGAACTTATTATGGCTCTACATGTACTTTGTTTAGAACTCCTTTCTTGTTTCTTAATCTAATGCGACTTGATCCCAGTTATTAGTATTTTATCTTGTACGATTTGTCCCTTTTCTTAGTTCTCCATATCGTACGAGTACAACTCCTTCCAGTGTGATTAAGCACGTATACTTGGCCTAATTTCTCACTTATTTCTTCAAAACCATCATATTATAGTTTAGTTCTCATTCTTTTATGCGTAGTTATCACTCATGGTTCTTAATTTGGCCAAATCAAATCGCATTTTAAGTTGTTATCTTGGGTTATGAGATTTACGTTTATAAGAACTCCTGTTCTATTTCTTATTCTTATATGACTCAATCTACTTTGTTAGTTCAGACTTAATCCTATACGATTAGATCTCCTTCACTGTGTCATAATATAGCACGATTAGACCCTTTCTTTCTTCTCAATATCGTACTATTACAATTCCTTCCTTAATCATTGTGCATGCATAATTTATAGGCCTCATTTCTTAGTTCTTTTTCTTATACATTTAGATAATCTCTTAATTTTAAATCTTTAATGAATACGACCCGCTCTTGGTTCTTTTTAAATCTAATACCACTACTTCTCCTTTATTAGTTCTCAATCTTGTTTGATTGTATCACCTTTTGCGACTCACAATATATTACGATTAGTCGACTTTCTTAGTACTTCTTCCTTAGTTATTAAGCTAATATAGTTGCCTCCGTTCTCTTTCGAATGAGATTAGATCTAAATCTTTTGTGCACAGGTCCCACACATGGTTCTCAATCTAGTCTAACTAAGTCACGTATTAGGGGCTTATCATCCGTTACTAGATATCCTTATCTTTTCAACATGTATGTCGATTAAATCTAACCTTTCTAGTTTCTTAATTATCTCCCAAATATTTTATCATGTGTAATCAAGATTAAATTTAGATAACATAGAACAGTTAGTCAATTTCTTGGCTCTCAATATCGAACGATCGCAACTTCTTCCTTAATCGTAAAGCAAGTTTGATCGGCCTCATTGCTCTATTCTTTTGCAAATGCTAATAGATGATGTATTAGTTCTAAATCTTCAAGGAATAGGTCCAGCGCATGGTTCTTAATCCATTCTTATTAAAACATATTTATGTTCTTACCTTGTGAAATTTGATCTCAAATCTTTTCCAAATGTGCTATGATTGGAACTCCTCTCATATTTCAAAATCTTACACGACTAATCTCCTTTCTTTGTTCTGTGAATTGCATCTGTTATGTCTCCTTTTGTTGTTCATTGTATAGCTCAAGTAGTCGCATTTCTTAGTTCTCAATATTGTACGGTTATCACTTCTTCCTTTGTCATTATACAAGTTGTAATTGGCTTCATTTCTCAAGAGTTCTTTTTCAAATAAGGATAGATAATCATCTTTTGTTCAAAGTCTTTTTCAATTTGAACTGATTCTTGGTTCTTAATCTAGCATAATTAAATCACATTTTACGTTGTTATCATGAGTTATTAGAACTTATTATGTTTCTACATGTACTTTGTTGAGAACTCCTTTCTTGTTTCTTAATCTTATGCGACTTGATCCCAGTTATTAGTATTTAATCTTGTACGATTTGTTTTTTTTTTTAGTTCTCAATATCGTACGAGTACAACTCCTTCCACTGTGATTAAGCATGTATACTTGGCCTCATTTCTAAATTATTTCTTCAAAACCATCATATTATATTTTAGTTCTTATTCTTTTATGCATAGTTATCACTCATGGTTCTCAATTTGGCGAAATCAAATAGCCTTTTAAGTTCTTATCTTGAGTTACGAGATTTACTTTATAAGAACTCCTGCTCTATTTATTAATCTGATACGACTCGATGTACTTTGTTAGTTCTAAATTGTGAATCGGCCTGTCCGATTAGACTTTACTGTGTCATAATATAGTACGATTCTTTCTTCTCAATATCGTACTATTACAATTTCTTCCTTAATCATTGTGCAGGGATAATTAATAGGCCTCATTTCTCAGTTCTTTTTCTTATTCGTTCAGATAATCTTTTAATTATAAATCTTTAACGAATACGACCCGATCTTGGTTCTTTTTAAATCTAATGCCACTACTTCTCCTTTATTAGTTCTCCTTTGTTACGATTAGTCGACTTTCTTAGTACTATCCATTTGTTATTAAGCTAATATAGTTGCCTCCGTTCTCTTTCGAATGCGATTAGATCTAAATCTTTTGTGCACATGTGTCCCACACATGGTTCTCAATCGGGTTCTCAATATCGTACGAGTACAACTCCTTCCACTGTGATTAAGCACGTATACTTGGCCTCATTTCACATTTATTTCTACAAAACCATTCTATTATATTTTAGTTCTTATTCTTTTATGCATAATTATCACTCATATGGTTCTCAATTTGGCGGAATCAAATCGCATTTTAAGTTCTTATCTTGAATTACGAGATTTACTTTTATAAGAACTCCTGTTCTATTTTTTAATCTGATATGACTCGTTGTACTTTATTAGTTCTAAGTCCTGTACTATTCGATCTCCTTTACTGTGTCATAATATAGTACGATTAGACCCTTTCTTTCTTCAAAGTATCGTACTATTAAAATTTCTTCCTTAATCATTGTGCAGGCATAAATAATATGCCTCATTTCTCAAGAACGACCTAGAATGCGATTAGATCATTCATTTGATCTAAATCTTTTGTGCACAGGTCACACACATGGTTCTCAATCTAGTCCAACTAAGTCACGTATTAGATGCTTATCATCCGTTATTAGATATTCTCATCTTTTCAACATGTATGTCGATTAGATCACCTTTCTAGTTTCTTAATTATCTCCCTAATATTTTGTCATGTGTTCTCTCCTTTGCGATTCATAACAAAGAACAGTTTGTCAATTTCTTGGCTCTTAATATCTAACGATCGTAACTTCTTCCTTACTCGTAAAGCAAGTTTGATCGGCCTCATTTCTCCATTCTTTTGCAAATGCCAATAGATGATGTATTATTTCTAAATCTTCAAGGAATAGGTCCAGCGCATGGTTCCTAAGCCATTCTTATTAAAACATATTTATGTTCTTACCTTGTGAAATTTGATCTCATATCTTTTCCAAATGTGCTTGATTGGAACTCCTCTCGTATTTCACAATCTTACACGACTAATCTCCCTTTCTTTGTTCTGTGAATTGCAGATGTTATGTCTCCTTTTGTTGTTCATTGTATAGCTTGATTATTCGTATTTCTTAGTTCTCAATATTGTACGGTTATCACTTCTTCCTTTGTCATTATACAAGGTGTAATTGGCTTCATTTCTCTGTTCTTTTTGAAATAAGGTTAGATAATCATCTTTTGTTCAAAGTATTTTTCAATTTGAACTGATTCTTGGTTCTTAATCTAGCATAATTAAATCACATTTTACGTTGTTATCATGAGTTAAAAGAACTTATTATGTTTCTACATGTACTTTGTGGAGAACTCCTTTCTTGTTTCTTAATCTTATTCGACTTGATCCCAGTTATTAGTATTTAATCTTGTACGATTTGTCCCCTTTCTTAGTTCTCAATATCGTACGAGTACAACTCCTTCCACTGTGATTAAGCACGTATACTTGGACTCATTTCTCACTTATTTCAACAAAACCATTATATTATATTTTAAAAGTTCTTATTCTTTTAAGTGATAACAGAAATCACTCAGGAGTCCTCAATTTATAATCAATCTATACACCTTTTTCAGATCTGTATCTTACAGGTACAAGATTTAAATATATAAGAACTCCTGTTCTATTTTTTAATCTGATATGACTCGATGTACTTTGTTAGTTCTAAATCTGTCCGATTAGATCTCCTTTACTGTGTCATAATATAGTACGATTAGACCCTTTCTATCTTCTCAGTATCGTACTATTACAATTTCTTCCTTAATCATTGTGCAGGGATAATAAACAGGCCTCATTTCTCAGTTCTTTTTCTTATACGATTAGATAATCTCTTAATTATAAATCTTTAATGAATACGACCCGCTCTTTTTTCTTTTTAAATCTAATACCACTACTTCTCCTTTATTAGTTCTCAATCTTGTTTGATTGTTGTATCTCCTTTTCTGACTAACAATACATTACGATTAGTCGACTTTTTTAGTTCTCAATATCTTACGATTACACTTCTTCCTTAGTTATTAAGCTATAATATGGTTGCCTCCGTTCTCTTTCGAATGCGATTAAATCATTCATTTGATCTAAATCTTTTGTGCACAGGTCCCACACATGGTTCTCAATCTAGTCTAACTAAGTCATGTATTAGGGGCTTATCATCCGTTATTAGATATTCTCATCTTTTCAACATCTATATCGATTAGATCACCTTTCTAGTTTCTTAATTATCTCCCTAATATTTTATCATGTGTTCTCCTTTTGCGATTCATAACATAGAACAGCTAGTCAATTTCTTGGCTCTCAATATGAACGAACGCAACTTCTTCCTTACTCGTAAAGCAAGTTTGATCGGCCTCACTTCTCTATTCTTTTGCAAATGCTATTAGATGATCTATTAGTTCTAAATCTTGAAGGAATAGCTCCAGCGCATGGTTCTTAATCCATTCTTATTAAAACATATTTATGTTCTTACCTTGTGAAATTTGATCTCATATCTTTTCCAAATGTGCTATGATTGGAACTCCTCTTGTATCATTCACAATATTACACGACTAATCTCCTTTCTTTGTTCTGTGAATTGCAATTGTGATGTCTCCTTTTGTTGTTCATTGTATAGCTCGATTGGTCGCATTTCTTAGTTCTCAATATTGTACGATTATCACTTCTTCCTTTGTCATTATACAAGGTGTAATTGGCTTCATTTCTCAGTTCTTTTTCAAATAAGCTTAGATAATCATAATATAGTACGATTAGACCATTTCTTTCTTCTCAGTATCGTACTATTACAATTTCTTCCTTAATCATTGTGCAGGCATAATTAATAGGCCTCATTTCTCAGTTCTTTTTCTTATACGATTAGATAATTTCTTAATAATAAATCTTTAATGAATACGACCCGCTCTTGGTTCTTTTTAAATCTAATACCACTACTTCTCCTTTATTAGTTCTCAATCTTGAACTGATTCCTGGTTCTTAATCTAGCATAATTAAATCACATTTTACGTTGTTATCATGAGTTATTAGAACTTATTATGTTAGATTGATAATTCTACATGTACTTTGTTGAGAACTCCTTTCTTGTTTCTTAATCTTATGCGACTTGATCCCAGTTATTAGTATTTAATCTTGTACGATTTGTCCCTTTCTTAGTTCTCCATATCGTACGAGTACAACTCCTTCCAGTGTGATTAAGCACGTATACTTGGCCTCATTTCTCACTTATTTCTTCAAAACCACCATATTATATTTTAGTTCTCATTCTTTTATGCGTAGTTATCACTCACGGTTCTTAATTTGGCCAAATCAAATCGCATTTTAAGTTTTTATCTTGATTTACGAGATTTACTTTTATAAGACAGACCTGTTGAAAAATGTGATAATGACTCGATCGAATGTTAGCTAATAATCCTGTACGATTAGATCTCCTTTACTGTGTCACAAGTATAGTAAGATTAGACCCTTTCTTTCTTCTCAGTATCGTACTTATTACAATTTCTTCCTTAATCATTGTGCAGGGATAATTAATAGGCCTCATTACTCAGTAAAGGTTCTCTAATCGTACAGGATTAATCTCTTAATTATCTGTCTTTTATGAATACAACCCGCAATGATTAAGAGAAGAAATTGTAATAGTACGATACTGAGAATTAAAGAAAGGGTCTAATCTAGTCTGATTATACACATCTAGATGTGTATAAGAATCTAGGGCCAAGTAATACACTTAAGAAACTCAATAAGGAGATTACACTGGAACTTAGTTATTAAGCTAATATGGTTGCATCCGTTCTCTTTCGAATGCGATTAGATCTGTTACATTGATCTAAATCTTTTGTGCAAGTTGAACACACATGGTTCTCAATCTAGTCTAACTAAGTCACGTATTAGGGGCTTATCATCTGTTATTAGACATTCTTGTCTTTTCAACATGTATGTAGATTAGATCACCTTTCTAGTTTCTTAATTATCTCCCTAATATTTTATCATGTGTTCTCCTTTTGCGATTCATAACATACAACAGTTAGTCAATTTCTTGGCTCTCAATATCGAACGATCGCAACTTCTTCCTTACTCGTAAAGCAAGTTTGATCGGCCTCATTTCTCTATTCTTTTGCTAATGCTATTAGATGATGTATTAGTTCTAAATCTTCAAGGAATAGGTCCAGCGCATGGTTCTTAATCGATTCTTATTAAAACATATTTATGTTCTTACCTTGTGAAATTTGATCTCATACCTATACAAAATGTGCTATAATTGGAACTCCTCTTATATTTCATAATCTTACACGAATAATCTCCTTTCTTTGTTCTGTAAATTGCATATGGTATGTCTCCTTTTGTTGTTCATTATATAGCTCGATTAGTCGTATTTCTTAGTTCTCAATATTGTACGGATACACTTCTTCCTTTGTCATTATACAAGGTGTAATTGGCTTCATTTCTTAGTTTCTTTTTCAAATAAGGTTAGATAATCATCTTTTGTTCAAAGTCTTTTTCAATTTGAACTGATTCTTGGTTCTTAATCTAGCATAATTAAATCACATTTTACGTTATTAAAAGAACTCATGAGTTATTAGAACTTATTATGGCTCTACATGTACTTTGTTTAGAACTCCTTTCTTGTTTCTTAATCTAATGCGACTTGATCCCAGTTATTAGTATTTTATCTTGTACGATTTGTCCCTTTTCTTAGTTCTCCATATCGTACGAGTACAACTCCTTCCAGTGTGATTAAGCACGTATACTTGGCCTAATTTCTCACTTATTTCTTCAAAACCATCATATTATAGTTTAGTTCTCATTCTTTTATGCGTAGTTATCACTCATGGTTCTTAATTTGGCCAAATCAAATCGCATTTTAAGTTGTTATCTTGGGTTATGAGATTTACGTTTATAAGAACTCCTGTTCTATTTCTTATTCTTATATGACTCAATCTACTTTGTTAGTTCTTAATCCTATACGATTAGATCTCCTTCACTGTGTCATAATATAGCACGATTAGACCCTTTCTTTCTTCTCAATATCGTACTATTACAATTCCTTCCTTAATCATTGTGCATGCATAGGATTTGTAATTTATAGGCCTCATTTCTTAGTTCTTTTTCTTATACATTTAGATAATCTCTTAATTTTAAATCTTTAATGAATACGACCCGCTCTTGGTTCTTTTTAAATCTAATACCACTACTTCTCCTTTATTAGTTCTCAATCTTGTTTGATTGTATCACCTTTTGCGACTCACAATATATTATGATTAGTCGACTTTCTTAGTACTTCTTCCTTAGTTATTAAGCTAATATAGTTGCCTCCGTTCTCTTTCGAATGAGATTAGATCTAAATCTTTTGTGCACAGGTCCCACACATGGTTCTCAATCTAGTCTAACTAAGTCACGTATTAGGGGCTTATCATCCGTTACTAGATATCCTTATCTTTTCAACATGTATGTCGATTAAATCACCTTTCTAGTTTCTTAATTATCTCCCTAATATTTTATCATGTGTTCTCTGCTTTGCAATTCATAACATAGAACAGTTAGTCAATTTCTTGGCTCTCAATATCGAACGATCGCAATAAACAGACTTCTTCCTTAATCGTAAAGCAAGTTTGATCGGCCTCATTGCTCTATTCTTTTGCAAATGCTAATAGATGATGTATTAGTTCTAAATCTTCAAGGAATAGGTCCAGCGCATGGTTCTTAATCCATTCTTATTAAAACATATTTATGTTCTTACCTTGTGAAATTTGATCTCAAATCTTTTCCAAATGTGCTATGATTGGAACTCCTCTCATATTTCAAAATCTTACACGACTAATCTCCTTTCTTTGTTCTGTGAATTGCATCTGTTATGTCTCCTTTTGTTGTTCATTGTATAGCTCAAGTAGTCGCATTTCTTAGTTCTCAATATTGTACGGTTATCACTTCTTCCTTTGTCATTATACAAGTTGTAATTGGCTTCATTTCTCAGTTCTTTTTCAAATAAGGATAGATAATCATCTTTTGTTCAAAGTCTTTTTCAATTTGAACTGATTCTTGGTTCTTAATCTAGCATAATTAAATCACATTTTACGTTGTTATCAACACATGAGTTATTAGAACTTATTATGTTTCTACATGTACTTTGTTGAGAACTCCTTTCTTTTTTCTTAATCTTATGCGACTTGATCCCAGTTATTAGTATTTAATCTTGTACGATTTGTCCCTTTTCTTAGTTCTCCATATCGTACGAGTACAATTCCTTCCAGTGTAATTAAGCACATATACTTGGCCTCATTTCTAACTTATTTCTTCAAAACCACCATATTATATTTTAGTTCTTATTCTTTTATGCATAGTTATCACTCATGGTTCTTAATAACATCTAAATCAAATAACTTTAAGTTTTCTATCTTGGGTTACAAGATTTACGTTTATAAGAACTCCTGTTCTAATCGCAATGATATGAGATCGATCTACTTTGTTAGTTCTTAATCCTGTACGATTAGACTTTACTGTGTCATAATATAGTACGATTCTTTCTTCTCAATATCGTACTATTACAATTTCTTCCTTAATCATTGTGCAGGCATAATTAATAGGCCTCATTTCTTAGAGCCCAGTTCTTTTTCTTATTCGTTCAGATAATCTTTTAATTATAAATCTTTAACGAATACGACCCGCTCTTGGTTCTTTTTAAATCTAATACCACTACTTCTCCTTTATTAGTTCTCAATCTTGTTTGATTGTATCACCTTTTGCGACTCACAATATATTACGATTAGTCGACTTTCTTAGTACTATCCATTTGTTATTAAGCTAATATAGTTGCCTCCGTTCTCTTTCGAATGCGATTAGATCTAAATCTTTTGTGCACAGGTCCCACACATGGTTCTCAATCGGGTTCTCAATATCGTACGAGTACAACTCCTTCCACTGTGATTAAGCACGTATACTTGGCCTCATTTCACATTTATTTCTACAAAACCATTCTATTATATTTTAGTTCTTATTCTTTTATGCATAATTATCACTCATGGTTCTCAATTTGGCGGAATCAAATCGCATTTTAAGTTCTTATCTTGAATTACGAGATTTACTTTTATAAGAACTCCTGTTCTCTATTTTGTAATCTGATATGACTCGTTGTACTTTATTAGTTCTAAATCCTGTACGATTCGATCTCCTTTACTGTGTCATAATATAGTACGATTAGACCCTTTCTTTCTTCAAAGTATCGTACTATTAAAATTTCTTCCTTAATCATTGTGCAGGCATAAATAATATGCCTCATTTCTCAGTTCTTTTTCTTATACGATTAGATAATCTCTTAATTATAAATCTTTAATGAATACGACCCGTTCTTGGTTCTTTTTAAATCTAATACCACTACTTCTCCTTTATTAGTTCTCAATCTTGTTTGATTGTTGTATCTCTTTTTCCGACTAACAATATATTACGATTAGTCGACTTTCTTAGTTCCTCAATATCTTACGACTACACTTCTTCCTCTGTTATTAAGCTAATAGGGTTGCATCCGTTCTCTTTAGAATGCGATTAGATCATTCATTTGATCTAAATCTTTTGTGCACAGGTCACACACATGGTTCTCAATCTAGTCCAACTAAGTCCTACGTATTAGGGGCTTATCATCCGTTATTAGATATTCTCATCTTTTCAACATGTATGTCGATTAGATCACCTTTCTAGTTTCTTAATTATCTCCCTAATATTTTATCATGTGTTCTCCTTTTGCGATTCGTAACATAGAACAGTTAGTCAATTTCTTGGCTCACAATATCGAACGATCGCAACTTCTTCCTTACTCGTAAAGCAAGTTTGATCAGCCTCATTTCTCTATTCTTTTGCAAATGCTATTAGATGATGTATTAGTTCTAAATCTTCAAGAAATAGGTCCAGCGCATGGTTCTTAATCGATTCTTATTAAAAAATATTTATGTTCATACCTTGTGAAATTTGATCTCATATCTTCTCCAAATGTGCTATGATTGGAACTCCTTTCATATTTCATAATCTTACACGACTAATCTCCTTCCTTTGTTCTGTGAATTGCATATGTTATGTCTCCATTTGTTGTTCATTATACAGATCGATTAGTCGTATTTCATAGTTCTTATACAATATTGTACGTATACACTTCTTCTTTTGTCATTATACAAGGTGTAATTGGATTCATTTCTCAGTTCTTTTTCAAATAAGGTTAGATAATCATCTTTTGTTCAAAGTCTTTTTCAATTTGAACTGATTCTTGGTTCTTAATCTAGCATAATTAAATCACATTTTATGTTACTATCATGAGTTATTAGAACTTATTATGTTTCTACATGTACTTTGTTGGGAACTCCTTTCTTGTTTCTTAATCTTATGCGACTTGATCCCAGTTATTAGTATTTTATCTTGTACGATTTGTCCCCTTTCTTAGTTCTCCTTATCGTACGAGTACAACTCCTTCCACTGTGATTAAGCACGTATACTTGGCCTCATTTCTCACTTATTTCTTCAAAGCCATCATATTATAGTTTAGTTCTCATTCTTTTATGCGTAGTTATCACTCATGGTTCTTAATTTGGCCAAATCAAATTGCATTTTAAGTTCTTATCTTGGGTTACGAGATTTAGTAAGACAGGGGACGTTTATAAGAACTCCTGTTCTATTTCTTATTCTGAAATGACTCGAT
This sequence comes from Cinchona pubescens, assembly GCA_025175665.1. Taxonomy (NCBI): domain Eukaryota; kingdom Viridiplantae; phylum Streptophyta; class Magnoliopsida; order Gentianales; family Rubiaceae; genus Cinchona; species Cinchona pubescens. Next base: position 107,405 of record JANKKI010000176.1, on the reverse strand, counting down.
CTACTTTGTTAGTTCTTAATCCTGTACGATTAGACTTTACTGTGTCATAATATAGTACGATTCTTTCTTCTCAATATCGTACTATTACAATTTCTTCCTTAATCATTGTGCAGGCATAATTAATAGGCCTCATTTCTGAGTTCTTTTTCTTATACGTTTGGATAATCTCTTAATTATAAATCTTTAATGAATACGACCCGCTCTTTGTTCTTTTTAAATCTAATACCACTACTTCTCCTTTATTAGTTCTCGATCTTGTTTGATTGTATCACCTTTTACGACTCACATTATATTATGATTAGTCGACTTTCGTAGTACTTCTTCTTTAGTTATTAAGCTAATATAGTTGCCCCCATTCTCTTTCGAATGAGATTAGATCAAAATCTTTTGTCCACAGTGTGAAACCCAGTATTTTACTAGCCTTGTTCTTTGATTTTTAACTGGTTTAAAATGCAGCCGTTTTTCATATTATTTTTAGTCATAAAGTACTTCAACTTATTCGTTTTTCAATTCGGCAAATTTTTCGATTTACGCGATTTCGGTACCGGGGGTAAACGGGTCAAAAGTTGGATTAAGTGTAATTAGTGCATTGTGGTGTGTGAGTGTTGTATGATGGCTGAATTATTCAGAAACAAATGATAATTTAGTAGCAAAAAATTAGTTTTTGGGTTAATTAGTCAACTTGGAGACTATTTGGTCAATGGGGAACTATTTGGGTCAACTTTGGAAATCTTTTTAAGTCTTCTTCTTGCTTGTTTCTTCCTCATTTTCTCCAGCTGCTGGCCGAAAATTCTTCCTCCATTTTCCCCCAAAATTTTTCTTGGATTTCAAGTAGAAATCACTTGGAAGGTAAGATTTTATGTATTTTAGCATTTATGGCTTATGGGCTTTATGATTCAAGCTTTAATTTCAAGTTTTGTAGGATTCTTTATGGCTGAAATAAACCCTCTTTGCAGCCTTGTAAGTACTATGATTTATGTATGTTATGGGTTGTTTTTAGTGTTTTGGAGGTTGGGAAGTGATTGGGGTTGATTTTTAACAACTTTCCATGGTTAGATTACAATTTTAAGATTATGAGTTAGGGTTTTGTCTTCCATATGTGCCCTAGAATGTTATGCTATGAATGCTTATGTCTATGCACATAATGATGTTTTAAGAGTGTTTTAAGGTTAGTTTGGATAGGAATTGAGACTTGAAACCAAGTGGAATTGATTTCCCTTCATTTTGTAAGTAAGCGGAAGTTTGGCGCAACTAGGATAATTTGGATAATTGGTTATGTTTGAAGGATCTTCAATGATCTTTTGATGGTTTTAAGTGTTTCCTTGGTAGTGGGATGGATAGGAAGCATGTTTGAATCATGCGTGTGGCTAATCTTAGGTTTCAAATTTCAGTTTGGTAGTACAGAGGAATTCCAGGCATAGGTTATTGCTCTAATGTTGTAATAGAGTTAGATGTAGTGGTTATGGGGTATACTCATTAGATGGAATGCTAAGACTATAGTCCAAATTATCCTAGTTGCGCCAAACAACCGCTTACTGTGAAAATGAAGGGAAATTGAATCTCCACTTGGTCTGTCTCTGTATAAGGTCAGTGTGAACAATGATACTACTGTCTCTTATACACATCTAGTGTGTATAAGTACCTAAAACAAATATGTTTTTCGGTTATTCTGGAAAACTGAGCTTATTATCTCCTAATCTAGCTGTAATACGAATTTGAGGGGTTAACTAAGTGTTTTGACTGGGGTTTTAGCTTGTCGAAGTTGGTCAGAAATTGTGAAAAGGTCATTTTTGACCAAAGAGCTGTTGGTGTCGTTTTCTATCGTTTCGTCGTTTTCGCTTCCCTAGTCATTCTTTAACTTCTACATCTCTTCTAAGAGTCCTCTTATATATTTGTTTTAGGTACCACGCCACCTACCGCCGGCGATCGCGTTCAGTGATCATTTGTGCAGTTTTTGCTTTGATAGGTGGGTAACAGATAGACCCTCTTCCACTTGTATTTTGTTTAACGACTTTCGAAATATGTTTGGATGGATTTTAAAATGTGTATGATGTTTGGAACTGCACTTTTACCAAGTTTTGGAACTATTATATATGAAATCGGGACCAAGCTATTTTATGTTAATCAAATTATATGTTTGCAAACTCTTTTGATATGAAAGCATTTTATAACTGTTTTGGCTCATAGGTGACCTAGGTATATAATTTTGGATGTGTTTGGAAATGTGTGATTTGTGGAGAACCGGTTCTATAGTCATCCATGGGACGCCGTGGTGACTGCTGTGAATGTTTTGAACTAATTGACTGCGGGGTCTTGTGATGGGATAACTTGACCTCCCGGTCAGACTAGTAGGTGTGGTAGATTACTAGATCTGACTAGTACTGTAGGTCATACCTTCGAGCCTAAAAGATACTCATGCTATTTTATTATATTCTGGATTTGAAGCTTGGATTTGTTCGCTATGCTTTAGCATACTATGTTTTGAAATGATTGGATCTTTTTGGCTATGTTTTGGACATGCCTGACGTTTAAATGGCATGATACATTTTAGAAACTACTTATGATTATGGTTTATTGACGTTTAAATGGCATGAGACATTTTAGAAACCCCTTCATGAATATGGTTTTCGCAAATGTTATTATCTTTATGTTTTCTATTTATCAAAATGCTTGGCCCCATTTACAGAGCTTTTATGATATACACTGAGCTAGTTATGCTCACCCCACGTGATTTATAATTTTTCAAATTAGGTGCTCGTTTTTGACTCTCCACCGCAAAGGAGAGAACACATGATCTCCAATTCCACATTACTGGTAGGACTCTGCAGATAATCTTCCAAGCTTCTCTTTTGTTTGGAGAGGGGTAGTGTATTAGATAGGTTTTGTATTGATGAACTTTGTTTTTGTTGTAACATCTTTTGTACTAAGAAGGAATTTTGTAATTCGTATTTTTTGTGTAAAATGAAATATTCGGTTTTATAGATGTTAAGTAATGGTTTGATGGTTCTATTACATTGCGGTTAAGTTTGTTGCTCTGTTCGTTTGTGCCTTGCGCTTTGGGCCGGTGTCCCATTAGCGCGGCGTGTTACGGTCCCGATTTTGGGGCGTGACACACAGGTCCCACACATGGTTCTCAATCTAGTCTAACTAAGTCACGTATTAGGGGCTTATCATCCGTTACTAGATATTCTTATCTTTTCAACATGTATGTCGATTAGATCACCTTTCTAGTTTCGTACTTATCTCTCTAATATTTTATCATGTGTTGTTCTCCTTTTGCGATTCATAACATAGAACAGCTAGTCAATTTCTTGGCTCTCTATATCGAACGATCGCAACTTCTTCCTTACTCGTAAAGCAAGTTTGATCGGCCTCATTTCTCTATTCTTTTGGAAATGCTATTAAATGATGTATTAGTTCAAAATCTTCAAGGAATAGGTCCAGCGCATGGTTCTTCATCCATTCTTATTAAAACATATTTATGATTTCTTACCTTGTGAAATTTCATCTCATATCTTTTCCAAATGTGCTATGATTGGAACTCCTCTCACATTTCATAATCTTACACGACTAATCTCCTTTCTTTGTTCTGTGAATTGCATATGTTATGTCTTTTTTTGTTGTTCATTGTATGGCTCGATTAGTCGCATTTCTTAGTTGTCAGTATTGTACGATTATCACTTCTTCCTTTGTCATTATACAAGGTGTAATTGGCTTCATTTCTCTGTTCTATTTCAAAAAGATTGGATAATCATCTTTTGTTCAAAGTCTTTTTCAATTTGAATTGATTCCTGGTTCTTAATCTAGCATAATTAAATCACATTTTCGTTGTTATCATGAATTATTAGAACTTATTATGTTTCTACACGTACTTTGTTGAGAACTCCTTCCTTGTTTCTTAATCTTATGCGACTTGATCCCAGTTATTAGTATTTAATCTTGTACGATTTGTCCCCTTTCGTAGTTCTCCATATCGTACGAGTACAACTCCTTCCACTGTGATTAAGCACGTATACTTGGCCTCATTTCTCACTTATTTCTTCAAAACCACCATATTATATTTTAGTTCTCATTCTTTTATGCGTAGTTATCACTCACGGTTCTTAATTTGGCCAAATCAAATCGCATTTTAAATTTTCTTATCACATTGGGTTACGAGATTTACGTTTGTAAGAAATCCTGTTCTTTTTCTTATTCTGATATGACTCGATCTACTTTGTTAGTTCTTAATCCTGTACGATTAGACTTTACTGTGTCATAATATAGTACGATTAGACCCTTTTTTCTTCTCAATATCGTACCATTACAATTTCTTCCTTAATCATTGTGCAGGCATAATTAATAGGCCTCATTTCTCAGTTCTTTTTCTTATGCGTTTGGATAATCTCTTAATTATAAATCTTTAATGAATACGACCCGCTCTTGGTTCTTTTTAAATCTAATGCCACTACTTCTCCTTTATTAGTTCTCCTTTATTACGATTAGTCGACTTTCTTAGTACTTCTCCATTTGTTATTAAGCTAATATAGTTGCCTCCGTTCTCTTTCGAATGCGATTAGATCTAAATCTTTTGTGCACAGGTCCCACACATGGTTCTCAATCTGGTTCTCAATATCGTACGAGTACAACTCCTTCCACTGTGATTAAGCACGTATACTTGGCCTCATTTCTCATTTATTTCAACAAAACCATCCTATTATATTTTAGTTCTTATTCTTTTATGCATAGTTATCACTCATGGTTCTCAATTTGGCGAAATCAAATCGCATTTTAAGTTCTTATCTTGAATTACGAGATTTACTTTTATAAGAACTCCTGTTCTATTATTTAATCTGATATGACTCGATGTACTTTGTTAGTTCTAAATCCTGTACGATTCGATCTCCTTTACTGTGTCATAATATAGTACGATTAGACCCTTTCTTTCTTCAAAGTATCGTACTATTACAATTTCTTCCTTAATCATTGTGCAGGCATAAATAATAGGCCTCATTTCTCAATTCTTTTAAGTCTTATACGATTAGATAATCTCTTAATTATAAATCTTTAACGAATACGTCCCGCTCTTGGTTCTTTTTAAATCTAATACCACTACTTCTCCTTTATTACTTCTCAATCTTGTTTGATTGTTGTATCTCCTTTTCCGACTAACAATATATTAGGATTAGTCGACTTTCTTAGTTCTCAATATCTTACGATTACACTTCTTCCTTAGTTATTAAGATAATATGGTTGCCTCCGTTCTCTTTTGAATACGATTAGATCACTCATTTGATCTAAATCTTTTGTGCACAGGTCCCACACATGGTTCTCAATCTAGTCTAACTAAGTCACGTATTAGGGGCTTATCATCGGTTATTAGATATTCTTATCTTTTCAACATGTATGTCGATTAAATCACCTTTCTAGTTTCTTAATTATCTCCCTAATATTTTATCATGTGTTCTCTCCTTTGCGATTCATAACATAGAACAGTTAGTCAATTTCTTGGCTCTCAATATCGAACGATCGCACAACTTCTTCCTTACTCGTAAAGCAAGTTTGATCGGCCTCATTTCTCTATTCTTTTGCAAATGCTAATAGATGATGTATTAGTTCTAAATCTTCAAGGAATAGGTCCAGCGCATGGTTCTTAATCCATTCTTATTAAAACATATTTATGTTCTTACCTTGTGAAATTTGGTCTCATATCTTTTCCAAATGTGCTATGATTGGAACTCCTCTCATATTTCAAAATCTTACACGACTAATCTCCTTTCTTTTTCTGTGAATTGCATATATTATGTCTCCTTTTGTTGTTCATTGTATAGCTCAATTAGTCGCATTTCTTAGTTCTCAATATTGTACGGTTATCACTTCTTCCTTTGTCATTATACAAGGTGTAATTGGCTTCATTTCTCAGTTCTTTTTCAAATAAGGATAGATAATCATCTTTTGTTCAAAGTTTTTTTTCAATTTGAACTGATTCTTGGTTCTTAATCTAGCATAATTAAATCACATTTTACATTGTTATCAAGCAGTTATTAGAACTTATTATGTTTCTACATGTACTTTGTTGAGAACTCCTTTCTAGTTTCTTAATCTTATGCGACTTGATCCCAGTTATTAGTATTTAATTTTGTACGATTTGTGGCCTTTCTTACTTCTCAATATCGTACGAGTACAACTCCTTCCACTGTGATTAAGTACGTATACTTGGCCTCATTTCTCACTTATTTCTACAAAACCATCATATTATATTTTAGTTCTTATTTTTTTATGCATAGTTATCACTCATGGTTCTCAATTTGGCGAAATCAAATCGTATTTTAAGTTCTTATCTTGAGTTACGAGATTTACTTTTATAAGAACTCCTATTCTATTTCTTAATCTGATATGACTCGATGTACTTTGTTAGTTCTAAATCCTGTACGATTAGATCTCCTTTACTGTGTCATAATATAGTACGATTAGACCCTTTCTTTCTTCAAACTATCGTACTATTACAATTTCTTCCTTAATCATTGTGCAGGCATAAATAAGGTAGGCCTCATTTCTCAATTCTTTTTCTTATACGATTAGATAATCTCTTAATTATAAATCTTTAACGAATACGTCCCGCTCTTGGTTCTTTTTAAATCTAATACCACTACTTCTCCTTTATTACTTCTCAATCTTGTTTGATTGACTGTATCTCCTTTTCTGACTAACAATATATTAGGATTAGTCGACTTTCTTAGTTCTCAATATCTTACGATTACACTTCTTCCTTAGTTATTAAGCTAATATGGTTGCCTCCGTTCTCTTTTGAATGCGATTAGATCACTCATTTGATCTAAATCTTTTGTGCACAGGTCCCACACATGGTTCTCAATCTAGTCTAACTAAGTCCCGTATTAGGGGCTTATCCTCCGTTATTAGATATTCTTCTCTTTTCAACATGTATGTCGATTAAATCACCTTTCTAGTTTCTTAATTGTCTCCCTAATATTTTATCATGTGTTCTCCTTTTGCGATTCATAACATAGAACAGCTTGTCAATTTCTTGTGGCTCTCAATATCGAACGATCGCAACTTCTTCCTTACTCGCAAAGCAAGTTTGATCGGCCTCGTTTCTTTATTCTATTGCAAATGCTAATTCTTCAAGGAATAGGTCCAGCGCATGGTTCTTAATCCATTCTTATTAAAACATATTATTGTTCTTACCTTGTGAAATTTGATCTCATATCTTTTCCAAATGTGCTATGATTGGAACTCTTCTCATATTTCATAATCTTACACGACTAGTCTCCTTTCTTTGTTCTGTGAAATGCATATGTTATGTCTCTTTTTGCTGTTCATTGTATAGCTCGATTAGTCGCATTTCTTAGTTCTCAATACTATACGATTATCACTTCTTCCTTTGTCATTATACAAGGTGTAATTGGCTTCATTTCTCTGTTCTTTTTCAAATAAGGATAGATAATCATCTTTTGTTCAAAGTCTTTTTCAATTTGAACTGATTCTTGGTTCTTAATCTAGCCCAATTAAATCACATTTTACGTTGTTATCACATGAGTTTTTTTTTTATGAGTTGTTACAATATCGAAGGTTAGGGCAGCCCCTAGCATCTAGCCAAACCAGACCTTTTATAGAGCAAGGAATGGTGTTGTGCTCGTACTCAACATACCTTGGATTTGCAATACCCTCATTAGCTAATCTATCAGCAACTTGATTAGACTCTCTAAAAATATGTTTAAATGAAATCTACTTTCCAACACAAAGGCCTTGTATGACACGGAGTTGGTCATCAATACTCCAAATTGGTGACGACGAACCATTCAAAGTGTTGACAAGGATGAGTGAATCAATCTCAACCTCCAATGGGTGAACCCGCAACCTGTCACAGAGCTTGAGCCCCTCTTCAATTGCCATTACCTCTGCTTGCAAGCTGGTTTGCTGAAAGTAACCATTTGAAAATGCCCGTATACAATGGCCCTTGTGATCCCTTATGACGCCACCACCTGCTACCATTCCCGGATTACCTTTAGAGGCGCCATCCACATTTAGTTTAAAACAGGCTCCTGGAGGAGGGCATTCCCATTTGACCACCAAGATTCTCTTAGGTTTTGTTTGTAAGAGTTGAAAGCAAATGTCCCGTGAGAGAAGCAATTCATCAGCTGTGCTTTCTCTTGTGAAGGGGTGGATTGAGGAAATATTCACTAAATATGAGTTGATGTTGGCAATGATGCGTGCAGCACTACTTGTTTTCCCATCAAACACAGCCATGTTCCTAGCTTTCCATAAGAACCAACATATTATACAAGGGAGGATTTTGTGGATTAGCCAATTGTGGAACAGGTGCTGCAGCCCACCACCATGAGCTAAGCTTGTCTAAGATGGTCGTTGAAGGTGCGATCATCACCTCTAGCCAAGTTTCGAAACAAACTTGGCGTGAGATAGCGCAGCCCACAAAAAGATGATCCAAGGACTCTCCATGACAACAGTAGTAGCACTTGGAGACTAAGGAAAAGCCGATTGTAATCAAATTATCATCTAGTGGCAGCCTCCTATTCAGCAATTTAATGCCAACCAACCACATGAAAATGGAGATCTTCAGTTGGAGTCTCCCATCCCAAATCATTTGTCTGAAAAAGTCCGCACCGTTGTGGCATATGTCGTTGAGAGTGAAAAGGAACCAATAGATGTAGGGGTCCAAACAATCCGGTCTGGTTTAATCGACATACAGATCTGGTTCATTGAGAATTACGACAATGGTTTGCAGCTCCTCCATGGAGTATCTCTCGTCCAAAGAGGAAATATTCCAACCATTAGAACTCCAAACATGGGAAACCTTGAGCTGCCCATCATACACCTGTTCTACCTTGTGGGAAAGAGGTCCGTAGTTGGTCCATGGGTCGAACCAGAAGGAGCAATCAGCGTTTCGAATGAGGAATACAGGCCCTTCTCTGCCTCATCACGAACTCGCATCATTCTTTTCCATAAGAGTGAATCTCCTGGTGATTCAGCGACCAAGGTAGGGTGTTGGCCCTTAAGGTAGCGGCCTTGAAGAAAGGAACACCACAAAGAGCTGCCCCTTGAGATTCGAAACTTCCACCAAAGTTTGATACTAAAGCCTCGTACCACATCTTCTAGTGGTGGAATCCCTAGACCATTGGAATAGGTTGGCTGGCAAACTTTACCCCATGCGATCCAATGTCGTTTTAGCACCTCGTTTGAGCTGCCCCAGAAAAAGTTTGCAAATTGCCGCTCCAACTCTTTAATTACTGATCTTGGGGGAAGGAGAACCGATAATAGGTAGATGGGAATGCTGCTCAGAACATGCTTGATTAGAATTAACCGTCCTCCTGGAGAGAGGAACCTCGTCTGCCATCCATGAATCCGGGAAGCTACCTTTTCAATTAATGGCTGGAAGATAGTGCGCCGTCCTTTGCCTTTGTGAATGGGACAACCCAAGTAATTAAATGGGAGGGAGTTGTGGGTGAAACCCGTCTTGGCTTGGATCATCCGAACGCGACCAGGTGCTGCCTTCTTTGATAGGTAAAAGAAGCTTTTGGACTTGTTAAAGAGCTGGCCGGAGGAGTTCTTACATCAAACCGTGCTAAGAAGCTCGTTAAGTGTCGAATGGATTTGGTTTCTCCCTTTGTGAAAATGACAATATCATCTGCGAAGGCCAAGTGGGAGGTAGTTGGGCATTGTTGCGGGAGTGAGTAAGCTGAAATTTTACCCTCGTGAACAGCCTTTAATCCCTGTGAAAATGTCTCCAACATTAATATGAATAAAAGGGGTGATAAGGGATCTCCTTGACGAACCCCTCTAGTGGATTTAAAGAATCCCTTGGGTGCTCCATTGATGAGTACAGAAAACCAACATTCCTCCAAAACGTTCTTGATGAGGGAAGTCCAATGTTCAGCAAATCCAATCTTGTGTAGAATGGCATATAAGAAAGGCCATGAAAGCCTATCAAATGCCTTGGCGAGGTCGAGTTTGATGATCAACAAGAGACAGCCATACTTATTGGACTTTGTTCGGCTGAAATGATCTTCGGTAGAATGAGGGAAAGTCGATTGGCCAATATCTTGGTGCAGATTTTGTTGAAGAAAGTGCACAAGCTTATGGGCCGGAAGTCACTAAAAGAATTCGGATTGGCTGTTTTTGGGATAAGAGCAATAAGAGTACTAGTAAACATTCGTGGCAACTTAGCTCCTTTAAGAAAATCTCTCACCGCAAGGAAAAGATCATGGTGAATAATGTCCCAGCAGGTAGTGAAGAAAACCCCATTATAGCCATCAATTCCGGCTGCTCCATTAGGATTAAGGTTGAAAACAGCCTCCCTCAGCTCCCCTTCTGACAATTCCTTTAATAAACCCCGGTTGTCCTCCTCGGAAACCGTGCATGGGAGGTACTCGGTGAAAGATGGGTCAATTCCAGCCGTGTTGTTAGAGGTCAAGAGCTCCTGAAAGAAGTTAACCCCTGCCCGTTCAATGAGCTGCAAATTTTCAGTCCATTCCCCATCAATTTTGATCTTGGAGATATCGCAATCTTTGTCGTTTAGCTAGGAGGGTGGAGTGGAAGAATTTGGAGTTTTTGTCACCCTCTTTCAGCCATTTCATCCCCGCTTTTTGCTGCCAAAAAGCTTCCTCTTCTGCCAAGCACCTCATATGGATCGCCTGGGCATGAGCTAAGGCAATTTGGTTGGCTCTGGGCGACCAAAAGAGGGTGAAAAAAATTCTTCCTTGATTTTGACCTCTTGTTCGGCTTCTTTAACCTTGTCAAAGACATTGCCAAATACCGAATGACTCCAATTCCTGAGTTCGGCTTTTAGCCTTTTGAGTTTTGAAGTAAAAATGGAGATATAGGAGCCGTTACATTGCAGCTGCCAATTGTTGCCTACGACCTGCAAGAAATCTTTGTGTTTAGTCCACATATTAAGAAATTTAAATGGCTTTGGTCCTGAGGTGTTCTCATTGGAGGCTTTGAGCACAAGTGGCGAGTGGTCTGAGCAGGTCTTGAGAAGGTGTTCAACACTAACTTGTTGAAAGGCTACTAGAAGGGGAAATGTGTGTTACAAACAAATCTGTCCAGCCTCTTCCATACCAAATTTCCAAGTCTATTCCCACGCCAAGTGAATTTACAGCCTTGAAAAGGTAAGTCCACCAAGCCACATGCATGTAGGCAATCATTGAAGTCATTCATGGCATCAAGGTGCAATGGGGAAGTTCCTTTGTACTCATCAGAACTAGATATGACATTGAAGTCACCACCCACCAGCCATGGAGTTTGAGGTTGGACAGCTCGAAGTTCCTCCCAAAGAGCTCTTCGTTCCGCTGTTGTGCATTTTGCGTAAACAAAGGAGAGCTTCCATGGCACTTTGCTGAGGAGAGGAAGGAATGGAAACATGGAGGAGCTGATCCGAGCTGAATGTGGGGACGAGACCTAGCTCTCGGTTCCAAAAAAGCCAAATTTTGCCATTTGATTGCACTTACAGCTATCAAAACCTAGCTTATTAGAAAACATTAGGATTCTAGCTTTGTCAAACATTGGCTCCATTAGAGCAATGTGAGTTTTATTTGATGTTGTTGAATGATTAACTTTAACCTACGAAGTGAGGGTTTATTAGCTATCCCCCGAATGTTCCAAACTAAAATGCGATCCATTTAACATTGTGGGAGGGAGGGCAGCTTGGAATTTTCTTTGGCCAACCTGGTGCGCATTGGCCTTGGCATAGAGTAGGTTCTTTTGCGTCTTTTCTTTTTGGATGAGGGCTTACCAATTGTGTGTGAGGTGGGGGTGATCGGCTGAAGATCCTTGTTGTTTGCATGGCTTGCATGGGGGGAGTCATTGTCTGAATAGTAACATGGTAATTCCTCCATTATTTTACCATGAGAGATGAGTGAATCATCCATGAAGGGATTGTTTGAAATTCGAATGTGTGTTGGCTGATTTTCAGCATCCCTTGATTGTGTAGCCAAGGATGTTGGTAGTTCCACAAAATTCGAATTGGCCCCACTCTCCAAGGGGTTCAAGGGCTGACCTTCCACAATGTGCTCATTTTCAAAATTTGAACTATCTCTCAAGTGCTGGTGTGCTTTGGCCTTATCCATCTGCTGGTTTGAATCCGTTTGTTGATTTGGATTGGCCTTATCCGAAGTTGTTGGTGCAATCCCATGAGAGGTGGCGTTTGAATTTTGAATCACATCCAGCATGAGTGGTTGTTCTTCCACGGCTGGTGGTTGCACCATCGTTGCTTCTGGTGGTTGCTGGACGGACTTCCCCCGCATGTTAGCATTGCCGTCATTTTGGGAAATTTCCGGCATTGGTATTGGAGCTACGTTGGTTGCAGCTGGTGGAGTATCCTTTCGGTGGTCCTTCAAGCTTATCACTGCATTCACATGTGGAAAAGATGGGGCTACTTTTGAGCCCGAAGGTCCAGCCGTGTGTTCCTTTACCGGAGTCCAACGTGTTCGGATGGGTTGCTTGGCTGAGTTCTTTATTTGTTCACCGTTACCTACAGGTTGGTTAGGATGCCCCGCTTCACCTCTCCGGCATTCACCATTGGCATGACCAATTTTCTTGCAGAACTTTCGTGCAATAAGATGGGACTGAATCGTAGGTAATTTTTTGCCAAATGCCCTCATTACCGACCCCCAACCACACCCTAGAAGGAAGGTAAGATAGGAGGTCTACTTATACACATACCTTAGCAACACTTGGCCTGGTGAAATTTGCAGTGGCTAAGTCGAGTTTAAGGGGTGTTCCAACCGCTTGAGCAAGGCTAAATACGGCGTGTTTGTTGAAGAAGACTGCTGGAAGTCCTTCAAAAGTTATCCATATAGGGGCTATGGACGGTTCTTCATCAGTGGTAAATAATGGGTGCCACTTAATAACCCTCATGTAGTAGCCATTAACAAACCAGGTGTTTTTGAGCCAACATCGTAGGAAGTCCTCCTCCAATGAAAACCTCATCAATATGTGCTTGTAATCAAGATATCCGATGGTGAACTGACCTTTGAATCCAATGGTGTGAAAACTTTTACGAAGAGTTTCCATGTTCGGCTTGCCTCTTGGGAAATTACCCACCAATGTAACTGTAACGAAATGGTGCAGCAAGGTGTTGAACTTCATCTTGGGAAAAGAAAATCGCTGGTTCCCTTTGTGCAGTTGAAGAGCTTTCAAGGCGAGGTCTGGATTTGGTGCGTGAAGGCTTAGGATTTGTCCACCCGAAAGAGCTTGTGCAAAGGTTTTTGGTTGCCCTTCAACCGATGGCTGAAGGGCAGCTGGTTCGACCATGGCCGAGTGGCAAAAGGAGAAGAATAGGTGCTGTGTTTTAGTGAGATAGGTGCTGTGTTTTAGTGAGAGGAAGTCTAGAGAGAAGGAGGAGAGAATTTCGTTTAGTTCTTAATCCTGTACCTAAAGGGTCTAATCGTACTATATTACGACACAGTAAAGGAGATCTAATCGTACAGGATTAAGAACTAACAAAGTAGATCGAGTCATATCAGATTTAGAAATAGAACAGGAGTTCTTATAAAAGTAAATCTCGTAACTCAAGACAAGAACTTAAAATGCGATTTGATTTGGCCAAATTAAGAACTCCGTGAGTGATAACTATGCATAAAAGAATAAGAACTAAAATATAATACGATGGTTTTGAACAACAAAAGGAGACATGACATATGCAATTCACAGAACAAAGAAAGGAGATTAGTCGTGTAAGATTATGAAATATGGGAGGAGTTCCAATCATAGCACATTTGGAAAAGAAATGAGATCAAATTTCACAAGGTAAGAACTTAAATATGTTTTAATAAGAATGGATTAAGAACCATGCGCTGGACCTATTCTTTGAAGATTTAGAGCTAATACGTCATCTAATAGCATTTGAAAAAGAATAGAGAAATGAGGCCGATCAAACTTGCTTTACGAGTAAGGAAGAAGTTGCCATCGTTCGATATTGTGAGCCAAGAAATTGACTAGCTGTTCTATGTTATGAATCGCAAAAGGAGAACAACACATGATAAAATATTAGGGAGATAAGTAAAAAACTAGAAAGGTGATCTAATCGACATACATGTTGAAAAGATAAGAATATCTAAATAACAGATGATAAGCCCCTAATACGTGACTTTGTTAGACTAGATTGAGAACCATGTGTGGGACCTGTGCACAAAAAAGATTTAGATCAAATGAATGATCTAATCGTATTCGAAAGAGAACGGAGGCAACTATATTAGCTTAATAACTAAGGAAGAAGTGTAATTGTAAGATATTGAGAACTAAGAAAGTCGAATAATCGTAATATATTGTGAGTCTCAAAAGGAGATACAACAATCAAACAAGATTGAGAACTAATAAAGGAGAAGTAATCATATTAGATTTAAAAAGAACCAAGAGCGGGTCGTATTCATTAAAGATTTATAATTAAGAGATTATCTAATCGTATAAGAAAAAGAACTGAGAAATGAGGCCTATTAATTATGCCTGCACAATGATTAAGGAAGAAATTGTAATAGTACGATATTGAGAAGAAAGAAAGGGTCTAATCGTACTATATTATGACACTATTTACAATAAATATATTCATATCTTATGAAAAATTAGTTCATGTTCTTAAAAAAGTAAATCTCGTAACTCAAGATAAGAACTTAAAATGCGATTTGATTTGGCCAAATTAAGAACCATGAGTGATAAATATGTTTTAATAAGAATGGATTAAGAACCATGCGCTGGACCTATTCCTTGAAGATTTAGAACTAATACATCATCTAATAGCATTTGCAAAAGAATAGAGAAATGAGGCCGATCAAACTTGCTTTACGAGTAAGGAAGAAGTTGCGATCGTTCGATATTGAGAGCCAAGAAATTGACAAGCTGTTCTATGTTATGAATCGCAAAACCAGGAGAACACATGATTAAATATTAGGTAGATAAGTAAGAAACTAGACAGGTTATCTAATCGACATACATGTTGAAAAGATAAGAATATCTAATAACGGATGATAAGCACCTAATACGTGACTTAGTTAGACTAGATTGAGAACCACATGTGGGACCAGTGCACAAAAGATTTAGATCCAGTATGAATGATCTAATCGCATTCGAAAGAGAACGGAGGCAACTATATTAGCTCAATAACTATGGAAGAAGTGTAATCGTAAGATATTGAGAACTAAGAAAGTCGACTAATCGTAATATACTGTGACTCGCAAAAGGAGATACAACAATCAAACAAGATTGAGAACTAATAAAGGAGAAGCAGTCGCATTAGATTTAAAAAGAACCAAGAGCGGGTCGTATTCATGAAAGATTTATAATTAAGAGATTATCTAATCGTATAAGAAAAAGAACTGAGAAATGAGGCCTATTAATTATGCCTGCACAATGATTAAGGAAGAAATTGTAATAGTACGATATGAGAAGAAAGAAAGAGTCTAATCGTACTATAAAGAGACACAGTAAAGGAGATCTGTCTCTCGTACAGGATTAAGAACTAACAAAGTTGATCGAGTCATATCAGATTAAGAAATAGAACAGGAGTTCTTATAAAAGTAAATCTAGTAACTCAAGATAAGAACTTAAAATGAGATTTGATTTGCCAAATTCAGAACCATGAGTGATAAGTATGCATAAAAGAATAAGAACTAAAATATAATATGACGGTTTGAAGAAATAAGTGAGAAATGAGGCCAAGTATACGTGCTTAATCACAATGGAAGGAATTGTACTGGTACGATATTGAGAACTAAGAAAGGGGACAAATCGTACAAGATTGAATACTAATAACTGGGATCAAGTCGCATAAGATTAAGAAACAAGAAAGGAGTTCACAACAAAGTACGTGTAGAAACATAATAAGTTCTAATAACTCATGATAACTACGTAAAATGTTATTTAATTATGCTAGATTAAGAAACCGAGAATCAGTTCAAATTGAAAAAGACTTTGACAAAAGATGATTATCTAACCTTATTTGAAAAGGAACTGAGAAACATGAAGCCAATTACACCTTGTATAATCGTACAATATTGAGAACTAAGAAATGCGACTAATCCAGCTATACAATGAACAACAAAAGGAGACATAACATATTGCCATTCTCAGAACAAAGAAAGGACATTAGTCGTGTAAGATTATGAAATATGAGAGGAGTTCCAATCATAGCACATTTGGAAAAGATATGAGATCAAATTTCACAAGGTAAGAACATAAATATGTTTTAATAAGAATGGATTAAGAACCATGCGCTGGACCTATTCCATGAAGATTTAGAACTAATACATCATCTAATAGCATTTGCAAAAGAATAGAGAAATGAGGCCGATCAAACTTGCTTGACGAGTAAGGAAGAAGTTGCGATCGTTCGATATTGAGAGCCAAGAAATTGACAAGCTGTTCTATGTTATGAATCGCAAAACCAGGATGTCCTTTGATTAAATATTAGGCAGATAAGTAAGAAACTAGATAGGTTATCTAATCGACATACATGTTGAAAAGATAAGAATATCTAATAACTGATGATAAGCCCCAAATACGTGACTTGATTAGACTAGATTGAGAACCATGTGTGGGACCTGTGCTCAAAAGATTTACATCATCGTTATACGACAATGAATGATTTGATCGCATTCAAAAGGGAACGGAGGCAACTATATTAGCTTAATAACTAAGGAAGAAGTGTAATCGTAAGATATTGAGAACTAAGAAAGTCGACTAATTGTAAAATATTGTGAGTCGCAAAAGGAGATACAATCAAACAAGATTGAGAACTAATACAGGAGATATACTGGTATTATCTTTAAAAAGAACCAGGAGCGGGTCGTATTCATTAAAGATTTATAATTAAGACATTATCTAATCATACAAGTAAAAGAGCTGAGAAATGAGGCCAATTAATTATGCCTGCACAACGATTAATCTGAAATTATAATAGTACGATACTGAGAAAAAGAAAGGGTCTAATCGTACTATATTATGACACAGTAAAGGAGATCTAATCGTACAGGATTAAGAACTAACAAAGTAGATCGAGTCATATCAAATTAACAAATAGAACAGGAGTTCTTGTAAAAGTAAATCTCGTAACTCAAGATAAGAACTTAAAATGCGATCTTGATTTGGCCAAATTAAGAACCATGAGTGATAACTATGCATAAAAGAAAAAGAGCTAAAATATAATATGATGGTTTTGATGAAATAAGTGAGAAATGAGGCCAAGTATATACGTGCTTAATTACAGTGGAAGGAGTTGTACACGTACGATATTCAGAACTAAGAAAGGGGACAAATCGTACAAGATTAAATACTAATAACTGGGATCAAGTCGCATAAGATTAAGAAATAAGAAAGGAGTTCTCAACAAAGTAAATGTAGAAACATAATAAGTTGTAATAACTCATGATAACCACGTAAAATGTCAAATAATTATTCTAGATTAAGAACCAAGAATCAGTCTAAATTGAAAAAGACTTTGAACAAAAGATGATTATCTAACCTTATTCGAAAAACAAATGAGAAATGAAGCCAATTACACCTTGTATAATGACAAAGGAAGAAGTGATAATCGTACAATATTGAGAACTTAGAAATGCAACTAATCGAGATATGCAATGAGACAGAACAACAAAAGGAGTCATAACATATGCAATTCACAGAACAAAGAAAGGAGTTGGTCGTGTAAGATTATGAAATATGAGAGGAGTTCCAGTCATAGCACAGTTGGAAAAGATATGAGATCAAATTTCACAAGGTAAGAACATAAATATGTTTTAGTAAGAATGGATTAAGAACCATGCACTGGACCTATTCCTTGAAGATCTAGAACTAATACATCATCTAATAGCATTTGCAAAAGAACAGAGAAATGAGGCCGAACAAACTTGCTTTACGAGTAAGGAAGAAGTTAGGATCGTTCGATATTGAGAGCCAAGAAATTAACTAGCTGTTCTATGTTATGAATAGCAAAAGGAGAACACCTGATAAAATATTAGGAAGATAATTAAGAAACTAGAAAGGTGATCTAATCGACATACATGTTGAAAAGATAAGAATATCTAATAACGGATGATAAGCACCTAATACATGACTTAGTTAGACTAGATTGAGAACCACATGTGGGAACCAGTGCACAAAAGATTTAGATCAAATGAATGATCTAATCGCATTCGAAAGAGAACGGAGGCAACTATATTAGCTCAATAACTATGGACGAAGTGTAATCGTAAGATATTGAGAACTAAGAAAGTCGACTAATTGTAAAATATTGTGAGTCGCAAAAGGAGATACAATCAAACAAGATTGAGAACTAATACAGGAGAAGTACTGGTATTATATTTAAAAAGAACCAGGAGCGGGTCGTATTCATTAAAGATTTATAATTAAGACATTATCTAATCGTACAAGTAAAAGAGCTGAGAAATGAGGCCAATTAATTATGCCTGCACAACGATTAAGGAAGAAATTGTAATAGTACGATACTGAGAAAAAAGAAAGGGTCTAATCGTACTATATTATGACACAGTAAAGGAGATCTAATCGTACAGGATTAAGAACTAACAAAGTAGATCGAGTCATATCAAATTAAGAAATAGAACAGGAGTTCTTGTAAAAGTAAATCTCGTAACTTCTCAAGATAAGAACTTAAAATGTGATTTGATATGGCCAAATTAAGAACCATGAGTGATAACTAAGCATAAAAGAATAAGAACTAAAATATAATATGATGGTTTTGAAGAAATAAGTGAGAAATGAGGCCAAGTATACGTGCTTAATCATAGTGGAAGGAATTGTACTCGTACAACATTGAGAACTAAGAAAGGGGACAAATCGTACAAGATTAAATACTAATATCTGGGATCAAGTCGCATATGATTTAGAAACAAGAAAGGAGTTATCAACAAAGTACATGTAGAAACATAAAAAGTTCTAATAACTCATGATAACAACGTAAAATGTGATTTAATTATGCCAGATTAAGAACCAAGAATCAGTTCAAATTGAAAAAGACTTTGAACAAACGATGATTATCTAACCTTATTTGAAAAATAACTGAGAAATATTAAGCCAATTACACCTTGTATAATGACAAAGGAAGAAGCGATAATCGTACAATATTGAGAACTAAGAAATGCGACTAATCCAGCTATACAATGAACAACAAAAGGAGACACAACATATGCAATTCACAGAACAAAGAAAGGAGATTAGTAGTGAAAGATTATGAAACATGGGAGGAGTTCCAATCATAGCACATTTGGAAAAGATATGAGATCAAATTTCACAAGGTAAGAACATAAATATGTTTTAATAAGAATGGATTAAGAACCATGCGCCGGACCTATTCCTTGAAGATATAGAACTAATACATCATCTAATAGCATTTGCAAAAGAATAGAGAAATGGGGCCGATCAAACTTGCTTTACGAGTAAGGAAGAAGTTGCGATCGTTCGACATTGAGAGCCAAAAAATTGACTAACTGTTCTATGTTATGAGTCACAAAAGGAGAACAACACATGATAAAATATTAGGGAGATAAGTAAGAAACTAGAAAGGTGATCTAAAAGACATACATGTTGAAAAGATAAGAATATCTAATAACGGATGATAACCTCCCGATACGTGACTTAGTTTCTTATTAGACTAGATTGAGAACCATGTGGGGGACCTGTGCACAAAAGATTTAGATCAAATCATTGATCTAATCGCATTTGAAAGAGAGCGAAGGCAACTATATTTGCTTAATAACGAAGGAAAAACTGTAATCGTAAGATATTGAGAAGTAAGAAAGTCGACTAATCGTAATATATTGTGAGTCGTAAAAGGAGATACAACAATCAAACAAGATTGAGAACTAATAAAGGAGAAGTAGCCGTATTAGAATTAAAAAGAACCAAGAGCGGGTCGTTTTCTTTAAAGATTTATAATTAAGAGATTATCTAATCGTATAAGAAAAAGAACTGAGAACTGAGGCCTATTAATTATGCCTGCACAATAATTAAGGAAAAAATTGTAATAGTACGATACTGAGAAGAAAGAAAGGGTCTAATCGTACTATATTACGACACAGTAAAGGAAATCTAATCGTACAGGATTAAGAACTAACAAAGTAGATCGAGTCATATCAGATTAAGAAATAGAACAGGATGTTCTTATAAAATTAAATCTCGTAACTCAAGATTAAGAAACATGAAAGGAGTTCTCAACGAAGTACATGTAGAAACATAATAAGTTCTAATAACTCATTATAACAACGTAAAATGTGATTTAATTATGCTAGATTAAGAACCAAGAATCAATTCAAATTGAAAAAGTGTTTGAACAAAAGATGATTATCTAACCTTTTTCAAAAAAGAACTGAGAAATGAAGCCAATTACACCTTGTATAATGACAAAGGAAGAAGTGATAATCGTACAATATTGAGAACTAAGAAATGCGACTAATCGAGCTATACAATGAACAACAAAAAGAGACATAACATATGCAATTCAGAGAACAAAGAAGGAGATTAGTCGTGTAAGATTATGAAATATGAGGGGAGTTCCAATCATAGCACATTTGGAAAAGATATGAGATCAAATTTCACAAGGTAAGAACATAAATATGTTTTAATAAGAATTGATTAAGAACCATGCACCGGATCTATTCCCTTGAAAATTTAGAACTAATACATCATCTAAAAGCATTTGCAATAGAATAGAGAAATGAGGCCGATCAAACTTGCTTTAGGAGTAAGGAAGAAGTTGCGATCGTTCGATATTGGGAGCCAAGAAATTGACTAACTGTTCTATGTTTTAAATCGCAAAAGGAGAACACATGATAAAATATTTGGGAGATAATTAAGAAACTAGAAAGGTGATCTATTCAACACACATGTTGAAAAGATAAGAATATCTAATAACGGATGATAAGCCCCTAATACGTGACTTCGTTAGACTGGATTGAGAACCATGTGTGGGACCTCTGCACAAAAGATTTAGATCAAATGAATGATCTAATCGCATTCGAAAGAGAACGGAGGCAACTATATTAGCTTAATAACTAAGAAAGAACTGTAATCGTAAGATATTGAGAACTAAGAAAGCCGACTAATCGTAATATGTTGTGAGTCGCAAAAGGAGATACAATCAAAAAAGATTGAGAACTAATAATCTCTAGGAGAAGTAGTGGTATTACATTTAAAAAGAACCAAGAGCGGGTCGTATTCATTAATGATTTATAATTAAGAGATTATCTAATCGTATAAGAAAAAGAACTGAGAAATGAGGCCTATTAATTATGCCTGCACAATGATTAAGGAAGAAATTGTAATAGTACGATATTGAGAAGAATAGAGAAATAAGGAAGAAGTTGCGATCGTTCGGTATTGACAGCCAAGAAATTGACTAACTGTTCTTTGTTATAAATCGCAAAAGGAGAACACATGTTAAAATATTAGGGAGATGATTAAGAAACTAGAAAGGTGATCAAATCGACATAAATGTTGAAAAGATAAGAATATCTAATAACAGATGATAAGCCTTTACTGTGTGGGACCTGTGCACAAAAGATTTAGATCAAATGAATGATCTAATCGCATTCGAAAGAGAACGGAGGCAACCATATTTGCTTAATAACTAAGGAAGAAGTGTAATCGCAAGATATTGAGAACTAGGAAAGTATTAGCGACTAATCGTAATATATTGTGAGTTGGAAAAGAAGATACAACAATCAAACAAGATTGAGAACTGATAGAGAAGAAGTAGTCGTACTAGATTTAAAAATAACTATGAGCGGGTGGTATTCATTAAAGATTTATAATTAAGAGATTATCTAATCGTATAAGAAAAAGAACTGAGAAATGAGGCCTATTATTTATGCGTGCCTTGTGATTAAGGAAGAATTTGTAATAGTACGATATTGAGAAGATAAAAAAGGGTCTAATCGTACTATATTATGACACAGTAAAGGCGATCTAATCGTACAGGATTAAGAACTAACAAAGTATATCGAGTCATATTGGACTAAGAAATAGAACAGGAGTTCTTATAAAATTAAATCTCGTAACTCAAGATAAGAACTTAAAATACGATTTGATTTGGCCAAATTAAGAACCACGAGTGATAACTATGCATAAAAGAATAAGAACTAAAGTATAATATGATGGTTTTGAAGAAATAAGTGAGAAACTGAGGCCAAGTATACGTGCTTAGTCACAGTGGAAGGAGTTGTACTCGTACGATATTGAGAACTAAGAAAGGGGACAAATCGTACAAGATTAAATACTAATAACTGGGATCATGTCGCATAAGATTAAGAAACAAGAAAGAACTTCTCGACAAAGTACATGTAGAAACATTATAAGTTCTAATAACTCATGATAACAACGTAAAATGTGATTTAATTATGCAAGATTAAGAACCAAGAATCAGTTCAAATTGAAAAAGACTTTGAACAAAAGATGATTATCTAACCTTATTTGAAAAAGAACTGAGAAATGAAGCCAATTACACCCTATAAATTGACAAAGGAAGAAGTGACAATCGTACAATATTGAGAACTAAGAAATGCAACTAATCCTTCTATACAATGAACATCAAAAGGAGACATAACATACACAATTCAGAACAAAGAAAGGAGATCTGTCGTGTAACATTTTGAAATATGAGAGGAGTTCCAATCATAGCACATTTGGCTAAAAGATATGAGATCCAATTTCAGAAGGTAAGAACATAAATATGTTTTAATAAGAATGGATTAAGAACCATGCGGCTGGACCTATATCTTGAAGATTTAGAACTAATACATCTCATCTAATAGCATTTGCAAAAGAAAAGAGAAATGAGGCCGATCAAACTTGCTTTAGGAGTAAGGAATAAGTTGTGATCGTTCGATATTGAGGGCCAAGAAATTTTCTAACTGTTCTATGTTATGAATCGCAAAAGGGGAACATATGATAAAATATCAGAGAGATAATTAAGAAACTAGAAAGGTGATCTAATCGACATTCAGGTTGAAAAGATGAGAATGTCTAATAACGGACGATAAGCCCCTAATACGTGACTTAGTTAGACTAGATTGAGAACCATGTGTGGGACCTGTGCACAAATGATTTTGATCCAATGAATGATCTAATCGCATTCGAAAGAGAACGGAGGCAACCATATTTGCTTAATAACTAAGGAAGAAGTGTAATCGCATTGAGACATTGAGAACTAGGAAAGTCGACTAATCGTAATATATTGTGATTCGGAAAAGGAGATACAACAATCAAACAAGATTGAGAACTAATAAAGGAGAGGTAGTTGTATTAGATTTAAAAAGAACCAAGAGCGGGTCGTATTCATTGAAGATTTATAATTAAGAGATTATCTAATCGTATAAGAAAAAGAACTGAGAAATGAGGCCTATTAATTATGTGTGCACAGTGATTAAGGAAGAAATTGTAATAGTACGATATTATGACACAGTAAAGGCGATCTAATCGTACAGGATTAAAAACTAACAGAGTAGATCGAGTCATATCAGATTAAGAAATAGAACAGGAGTTCTTATAAAATTAAATTTCGTAACTCAGGATAAGAACTTAAAATGCCATTTGTTGGCCAAATTAAGAACCACGAGTGATAAACTATGCATAAAAGAATAAGAACTAAAGTATAATATGATGGTTTTGAAGAAATAAGTGAGAAATGAGGCCAAGTATATGTGCTTAATCACAGTGGAAGGAGTTGTACTCGTACGATATTGAGAACTAAGGAAGGGGACAAATCGTACAAGATTAAATACTAATAACTGGGATCATGTCCTACAAGATTGAGAAACAAGAAAGGAGTTCTCGACAAAGTACATGTAGAAACATCATTATAAGTACTAAGAACCAAGAATCAGTTCAAATTGAAAAAGACTTTGAACAAAAGATGATTATCTAACCTTATTTGAAAAAGAACTGAGAAATGAAGCCAATTACACTCTGTAAATTGACAAAGGAAGAAGTGACAATCGTACAATATTGAGAACTAAGAAATGAGACTAATCGAGCTATACAATGAACAACAAAAGGAGACATAACATATGCAATTCAAAACAAAGAAAGGAGATCAGTCCAGTAGGATTATGAAATATGAGAGGAGTTCTAATCATAGCACATTTGGAAAAGATATGAGATCAAATTTCACAAGAAAAGAACATAAATATGTTTTAATTCAAGAATGGATTAAGAACCCTGCGGCTGGACCTATATCTTGAACATTTAGAACTAATACATCTCATCTAATAGCATTTGCAAAAGAATAGAGAAATGAGGCTGATCAAACTTGCTTTAGGAGTAAGGAAGATGTTGCGATCGTTCGATATTGAGAGCCAAGAAATTGACTAGCTGTTCTATGTTATGAATCGCAAAAGGAGAACACATGATAAAATATTTGGGAGATAATTAAGAAACTAGAAAGGTGATCTATTCGACACACATGTTGAAAAGATAAGAATATCTAATAACGGATCTAAATCCCCTAATACGTGACTTAGTTAGACTAGATTGAGAACCACGTGTGGGGCTGTGCACAAAAGATTTAGATCAAATGAATGATCTAATCGCATTCGAAAGAGAACGGAGGCAACAATATTAGCTCAATAACTAAGGAAGAAGTGATATTGAGAACAAAGAAAGTCGACTAATCGTAATATGTTGTGAGTCACAAAAGGAGATAACAATCAAACAAGATTGAGAACTAATAAAGGGGAAGTAGTCGTATTAGATTTAAAAAGAACCAAGAGCGGGTCGTATTCATTAAAGATTTATAATTAAGAGATTATCTAATCGTATAAGAAAAAGAACTGAGAAATGAGGCCTATTAATTATGCATGCACAATGACTAAGGAAGAAATTGTAATTGTACGATATTGAGAAGAAAGAAGGGTCAATCGTAATATATTCTGAAACAGTAAAGGAGATCCAATCGTACAGGACAAAAAACTAACAAAGTAGATCGAGTCATATCAGATTAAGGAATAGAACTGCAGTTCTTATAAAAGTAAATCTCGTAACTCAAGATAAGAACTTAAAATGCGATTTGATTTGGCCTAATTAAGAACCATGAGTGATAACAATGCATAAAAGAATAAGAACTAAAATATAATATGATGGTTTTGAAGAAATAAGTGAGAAATGAGGCCAAGTATACGTGCTTAATCTGTGTCTTAGGAGTTGTACTCGTGTTGTCCTGTACGACAGGATCTCCTTTACTGTTTCAGAATCTACGATTGTATCTACTTTAACTGGGATCAAGTCGCATATCCCCTTCTTAGTTCAAGATATCTTATCGACAAAGTACATGTCTTTTTCATAATAAGTTCTAATAACTCATGTTCTCCAACGTAAAATGTGATTTAATTATACAAGATTAAGATATTTCTTATCTGTTCTAATATTGTATAAGAGACAGTATAAAAGATGTAATTATGTTCCTTATTTCTCAGTTCTTTTTCTCATAAGCTTAGATAATCATGTGTATTTTTCAAAGGAAGAAGTCATAATCGTACAATATTGAGATTTAAGAAATGTGACTAATCCGGCTATACAATGAACAACAAAAGGAGACATAACATATGCAATTAACAGAACAAAGAAAGGAGATTAGTCGTGTAAGATTATGAAATATGAGAAGAGTTCCAATCATAGCACATTTGGAAAAGATATGAGATCAAATTTCACAACGTAAGAACATTTTAAATATGTTTTAATAAGAATGGATTACGAACCATGCGCTGGACCTATTCTTCGAAGATTTAGAGCTAATACATCATCTAATAGCATTTGCAAAAGAGCAGAGAAATGAGGCCGATCAAACTTGCTTTACGAGTAAGGAAGAAGTTGCCATCGTTTGATATTGAGAGCCAAGAAATTGACTAGCTGTTCTATGTTATGAATCGCAACAAGAGAAAGCATGATAAAATATTAGGGAGATAAGTAAGAAACTAGAAAGGTGATCTAATCGACATACATGTTGAAAAGATAAGAATATCTAATAACGGATGATAACCCCCTAATACGTGACTTAGTTAGACTAGATTGAGAACCATGTGTGGGACCTCTGCACAAAAGATTAAGATCAAATGAATGATCTAATCACATTCGAAAGAGAACGGAGGCAACTATATTAGCTCAATAACTAAGGAAGAAGTGTAATCGTAAGATATTGAGAACTAAGAAAGTCGACTAATCGTAATATATAGGATTTGAAATGAGGCCTATTAATTATGCCTGCACAATGATTAAGGAAGAAATTGTAATTGTACGATACTGAGAAGAAAGAAAGGGTCTAATCGTACTATATTATGACACAATAACAGAGATCTAATCGTACAGGATTAAGAACTAACAAAGTAGATCGAGTCATATCAGATTAAAAAATAGAACAGAGTTCGTATAAAAGTAAATCTCGTAACTCAAGATAAGAACTTAAAATGCGATTTGATATTGCCCAAATTAAGAACCACGAGTGATAACTATGCATAAAAGAATAAGAACTAAAATATAATATGTTGGTTTTGAAGAAATAAGTGAGAAATGAGGCCAAGTATACGTGTGATTAATCACAGTGGAAGGAGGTGTAGATGTACGATAAGAGACAGGAATCTTTACAAATCTTACAAGATTAAATACTAATAACTGGGATCAAGTCACATAAGATTAAGAAACAAGAAGGGAGTTCTCGACAAAGTACAAGTAGAAACATTATAAGTTCTAATAGCTCATGATAACAACGTAAAATGTGATTTAATTATGCTAGATTAAGAACCAAGAATTCTTCTCAAATCGTACAATTACAGTTTGAACAAGAGATGATTATCTAACCTTATTTGAAAAAGAGCTGAGAAATATGAGGCCAATTACACCTTGTATAATGACAAAGGAAGAAGTGATAATCGTACAATATTGAGAACTAAGAAATGCGACTAATCGAGCTATACAATGAACAACAAAAGGAGACATAACATATGCAATTCACAGAACAAAGAAAGGAGATTAGTCGTGTAAGATTATGAAATATGCGAGGAGTTCCAATCATAGCACATTTGGAAAAGATATGAGGCATATCTATTATTCTAAGTTCGACATCAAATTTCACAAGGTAAGAACATAAATATGTTATAATAACAATGGATTAAGAACCATGCTGTTGGACCTATATCTTGAACATTTAGAACTAATACATCTCATCTAATAGCATTTGCAAAAGAAAAGAGAATTGAGGCCGATCAAACTTGCTTTAGGAGTAAGGAATAAGTTGCGATCGTTCGATATTCTCTAACTAAGTCATTGTCTAACTGTTCTATCTTATACAATCGCAAAAGGGGAACATGCGATTACACTTCTCAGAGAGATAATTAAGAAACTAGAAAGGTGATCTAATCGACATTCAGGTTGAAAAGATGAGAATGTCTAATAACGGACGATAAGCCCCTAATACGTGACTTAGTTAGACTAGATTGAGAACCATGTGTGGGACCTGTGCACAAATGATTTTGATCCAATGAATGATCTAATCGCATTCGAAAGAGAACGGAGGCAACCATATTTGCTTAATAACTAAGGAAGAAGTGTAATCGCAAGACATTGAGAGTAACTAGGAAAGTCGACTAATCGTAATATATTGTGAGTCGGAAAAGGAGATACAACAATCAAACAAGATTGAGAACTAATAAAGGAGAAGTAGTCGTATTAGATTTAAAAAGAACCAAGAGCGGGTGGTATTCATTAAAGATTTATAATTAAGAGATTATCTAATCGTATAAGAAAAAGAACTAAGAAATGAGGCCTATTAATTATGCATGCACAATGATTAAGGAAGAAATTGTAATTTGTACGATATTGAGAAGAAAGAAAGGGTATAATCGTACTATATTATGACACAGATAAAGGAGATCTAATCGTACAGGATTAAGAACTAACAAAGTAGATCGAGTCATATCAGATTAAGAAATAGAACAGGAGTTCTTATAAAATTAAATCTCGTAACTCAAGATAAGAACTTAAAATGCGATTTGATTTGGCCAAATTAAGAACCACGAGTGATAACTATGCATAAAAGAATAAGAACTAAAGTATAATATGATGGTTTTGAAGAAGATCTGATAAGTGAGAAATGAGGCCAAGTATACGTGCTTAGTCACAGTGGAAAGTGTTGTACTCGTACGATATTGAGAACTAAGAAAGGGGACAAATCGTACAAGATTAAATACTAATAACTGGGATCAAGTCGCATAAGATTAAGAAACAAGAAGGGAGTTCTCGACAAAGTACAAGTAGAAACATTATAGGTTCTAATAGCTCATGATAACAACGTAAAATGTGATTTAATTATGCTAGATTAAGAACCAAGAATCAGTTCAAATTGAAAAAGAGTTTGAACAAGAGATGATTATCTAACCTTATTTGAAAAAGTGCGGAGAAATATGAGGCCAATTACACCTTGTATAATGACAAAGGAAGAAGTGATAATCGTACAATATTGAGAACTAAGAAATGCGACTAATCGAGCTATACAATGAACAACAAAAGGAGACATAACATATGCAATTCACAGAACAAAGAAAGGAGATTAGTCGTGTAAGATTATGAAATATGCGAGGAGTTCCAATCATAGCACATTTGGAAAAGATATGAGATCAAATTTCACAAGGTAAGAACATAAATATGTTATAATAACAATGGATTAAGAACCATGCTGTTGGACCTATATCTTGAACATTTAGAACTAATACATCTCATCTAATAGCATTTGCAAAAGAAAAGAGAATTGAGGCCGATCAAACTTGCTTTAGGAGTAAGGAATAAGTTGCGATCGTTCGATATTGAGGGCCAAGAAATTGTCTAACTGTTCTATGTTATGAATCGCAAAAGGGGAACATATGATAAAATATCAGAGAGATAATTAAGAAACTAGAAAGGTGATCTAATCGACATTCAGGTTGAAAAGATGAGAATGTCTAATAACTTAACGATAAGCCCCTAATACGTGACTTAGTTAGACTAGATTGAGAACCATGTGTGGGACTGTGCACAAATGATTTTGATCAATGAATGATCTAATCGCATTCGAAAGAGAACGGAGGCAACCATATTTGCTTAATAATCTAAGGAAGAAGTGTAATCGCAAGACATTGAGAACTAGGAAAGTCGACTAATCGTAATATATTGTGAGTCGGAAAAGGAGATACAACAATCAAACAAGATTGAGAACTAATAAAGGAGAAGTAGTCGTATTAGATTTAAAAAGAACCAAGAGCGGGTGGTATTCATTAAAGATTTATAATTAAGAGATTATCGAATCGTATAAGAAAAAGAACTAAGAAATGAGGCCTATTAATTATGCATGCACTGTGATTAAGGAAGAAATTGTAATAGTACGACATTGAGAAGAAAGAAAGGGTATAATCGTACTATATTATGACACAGTAAAGGCGATCTAATCGTACAGGATTAAGTTCTTTTCTTAGGTCTCAGCATGGTATTGAGCTAGAACAGGAGTTCTTATAAAATTAAATCTCGTAACTCAAGATAAGAACTTAAAATGCGATTTGATTTGGCCAAATTAAGAACCACGAGTGATAACTATGCATAAAAGAATAAATGAGAACTAAAGTATAATATGATGGTTTTGAAGAAATAAGTGAGAAATGAGGCCAAGTATACGTGCTTAGTCACAGTGGAAAGTGTTGTACTCGTACGATATTGAGAACTAAGAAAGATTCTCAAATCGTACAAGATTAAATATTAATAACTGGGATCAAGTCGCATAAGATTAAGAAACAAGAAATCACTTCTCGACAAAGTACATGTAGAAACATTATAAGTTCTAATAACTCATGATAACAACGTAAATTGTGATTTAATTATGCTAGATTAAGAAACAAGAATCAGTTCAAATTGAAAAAGATTTTGAACAAAAGATGATTATCTAACCTTATTTGAAAAAGAACTGAGAAATGAAGCCAATTACACCCTATAAATTGACAAAGGAAGAAGTGACAATCGTACAATATTGAGAACTAAGAAATGCAACTAATCGAGTTATACAATGAACAACAAAAGGAGACATAACATACACAATTCAGAACAAAGAAAGGAGATCTTGTCGTGTAACATTTTGAAATATGAGAGGAGTTCCAATCATAGCACATTTGGAAAAGATATGAGATCCAATTTCATACGTAAGAACATAAATATGTTTTAATAAGAATGGATTAAGAACCATGCGGCTGGACCTATATCTTGAAGATTTAGAACTAATACATCTCATCTAATAGCATTTGCAAAAGAAAAGAGAAATGAGGCCGATCAAACTTGCTTTAGGAGTAAGGAATAAGTTGTGATCGTTCGATATTGAGGGCCAAGAAATTTTCTAACTGTTCTATGTTATGAATCGCAAAAGGGGAACATATGATAAAATATCAGAGAGATAATTAAGAAACTAGAAAGGTGATCTAATCGACATTCAGGTTGAAAAGATGAGAATGTCTAATAACGGACGATAAGCCCCTAATACGTGACTTAGTTAGACTAGATTGAGAACCATGTGTGGGACTAACGGAGGCAACCATATTTGCTTAATAACTAAGGAAGAAGTGTAATCGCAAGACATTGAGAACTAGGAAAGTCGACTAATCGTAATATATTGTGATTCGGAAAAGGAGATACAACAATCAAACAAGATTGAGAACTAATCTAGGAGAGGTAGTTGTATTAGATTTAAAAAGAACCAAGAGCGGGTCGTATTCATTGAAGATTTATAATTAAGAGATTATCTAATCGTATAAGAAAAAGAAGCGAGAAATGAGGCCTATTAATTATGTGTGCACAATAAGAACTCCTGTTCTATTTCTTAATCTGATATGATATCCTGTCTCTTATACACATCTAGATGTGTCTTAAGAACTAACAGAGTAGATCGAGTCATATCAGATTAAGAAATAGAACAGGAGTTCTTATAAAATTAAATTTCGTAACTCAGGATAAGAACTTAAAATGCCATTTGTTGGCCAAATTAAGAACCACGAGTGATAAACTATGCATAAAAGAATAAGAATACTAAAGTATAATATGATGGTTTTGAAGAAATAAGTGAGAAATGAGGCCAAGTATATGTGCTTAATCACAGTGGAAGGAGTTGTACTCGTACGATATTGAGAACTAAGGAAGGGGACAAATCGTACAAGATTAAATACTAATAACTGGGATCATGTCCTACAAGATTGAGAAACAAGAAAGGAGTTCTCGACAAAGTACATGTAGAAACATCATTATAAGTACTAAGAACCAAGAATCAGTTCAAATTAGCCAAGACTTTGAACAAAAGATGATTATCTAACCTTATTTGAAAAAGAACTGAGAAATGAAGCCAATTACACTCTGTAAATTGACAAAGGAAGAAGTGACAATCGTACAATATTGAGAACTAAGAAATGAGACTAATCGAGCTATACAATGAACAACAAAAGGAGACATAACATATGCAATTCAAAACAAAGAAAGGAGATCAGTCCAGTAGGATTATGAAATATGAGAGGAGTTCTAATCATAGCACATTTGGCATCCTCAAAAGATATGAGATCAAATTTCACAAGAAAAGAACATAAATATGTTTTAATAAGAATGGATTAAGAACCATGCGGCTGGACCTATATCTTGAACATTTAGAACTAATACATCTCATCTAATAGCATTTGCAAAAGAATAGAGAAATGAGGCTGATCAAACTTGCTTTAGGAGTAAGGAAGATGTTGCGATCGTTCGATATTGAGAGCCAAGAAATTGACTAGCTGTTCTATGTTATGAATCGCAAAAGGAGAACACATGATAAAATATTTGGGAGATAATTAAGAAACTAGAAAGGTGATCTATTCGACACACATGTTGAAAAGATAAGAATATCTAATAACGGATGATAAACCCCTAATACGTGACTTAGTTAGACTAGATTGAGAACCACGTGTGGGGCCTGTGCACAAAAGATTTAGATCAAATGAATGATCTAATCGCATTCGAAAGAGAACGGAGGCAACAATATTAGCTCAATAACTAAGGAAGAAGTGATATTGACATCTTTAGTTTAAGGAACAAAGAAAGTCGACTAATCGTAATATGTTGTGAGTCACAAAAGGAGATACAATCAAACAAGATTGAGAACTAATAAAGGGGAAGTAGTCGTATTAGATTTAAAAAGAACCAAGAGCGGGTCGTATTCATTAAAGATTTATAATTAAGAGATTATCTAATCGTATAAGAAAAAGAACTGAGAAATGAGGCCTATTAATTATGCCTGCACAATGACTAAGGAAGAATCTTGTAATAGTCGATCTACTTTGTTATGCGATTAGATCATTCATTTGATCTAAATCTTTTGTGCACAGATCCAATCGTACAGGACAAAAAACTAACAAAGTAGATCGAGTCATATCAGATTAAGGAATAGAACTGCAGTTCTTATAAAAGTAAATCTCGTAACTCAAGATAAGAACTTAAAATGCGATTTGATTTGGCCTAATTAAGAACCATGAGTGATAACAATGCATAAAAGAATAAGAACTAAAATATAATATGATGGTTTTGAAGAAATAAGTGACCTCCTGAAATGAGGCCAAGTATACGTGCTTAATCAGAGTGGAAGGAGTTGTACTCGTACGATATTGAGAACTAAGAAAGGGGACAAATCGTACAAGATTAAATACTAATAACTGGGATCAAGTCGCATATGATTAAGAAACAAGAAAGGAGTTATCAACAAAGTACATGTAGAAACATAATAAGTTCTAATAACTCATCATAACAACGTAAAATGTGATTTAATTATGCAAGATTAAGAACCAAGAATCTGTTCAAACTGAAAAAGACTTTGAACAAAAGATGATTATCTAACCTTATTTGAAAAAGAACTGAGAAACATGAAGCCAATTACACCTTGTATAATGACAAAGGAAGAAGCGATAATCGTACAATATTGAGATTTAAGAAATGTGACTAATCCGGCTATACAATGAACAACAAAAGGAGACATAACATATGCAATTAACAGAACAAAGAAAGGAGATTAGTCGTGTAAGATTATGAAATATGAGAAGAGTTCCAATCATAGTATAGCGCACATTTGGAAAAGATATGAGATCAAATTTCACAACGTAAGAACATAAATATGTTTTAATAAGAATGGATTACGAACCATGCGCTGGACCTATTCTTCGAAGATTTAGAGCTAATACATCATCTAATAGCATTTGCAAAAGAGCAGAGAAATGAGGCCGATCAAACTTGCTTTACGAGTAAGGAAGAAGTTGCCATCGTTTGATATTGAGAGCCAGAAATTGACTAGCTCTTTCTTGTCAATAAGAGACATTACATTTTATCTGCTTTATCCTGTTGTAAATCTTTAATGAGATAAGATAAGAAACTAGAAAGGTGATCTAATCGACATACATGTTGAAAAGATAAGAATATCTAATAACGGATGATAACCCCCTAATACGTGACTTAGTTAGACTAGATTGAGAACCATGTGTGGGACCTCTGCACAAAAGATTAAGATCAAATGAATGATCTAATCACATTCGAAAGAGAACGGAGGCAACTATATTAGCTCAATAACTAAGGAAGAAGTGTAATCGTAAGATATTGAGAACTAAGAAAGTCGACTAATCGTAATATACTGTGAGTCGCAAAAGGAGATACAACAATCAACAAGATTGAGAACTAATAAAGTAGAAGTAGTCGTATTAGATTTAAAAAGAACCAGGACCGGGTCGTATTCATTAAAGATTTATAATTAAAAGATTATCTAATCGTATAAGAAAAAGAACTGAGAAATGAGGCCTATTAATTATGCCTGCACAATGATTAAGGAAGAAATTGTAATTGTACGATACTGAGAAGAAAGAAAGGGTCTACTCGTACTATATTATGACACAATAACAGAGATCTAATCGTACAGGATTAAGAACTAACAAAGTAGATCGAGTCATATCAGATTAAAAAATAGAACAGGAGTTCGTATAAAAGTAAATCTCGTAACTCAAGATAAGAACTTAAAATGCGATTTGATATTGCCCAAATTAAGAACCACGAGTGATAACTATGCATAAAAGAATAAGAACTAAAATATAATATGTTGGTTTTGAAGAAATAAGTGAGAAATGAGGCCAAGTATACGTGTTTAATCACAGTGGAAGGAGGTGTACTCGTACGATATTGAGACCTAAGAAAGGGGACAAATCGTACAAGATTAAATACTAATAACTGGGATCAAGTCACATAAGATTAAGAAACAAGAAGGGAGTTCTCGACAAAGTACAAGTAGAAACATTATAAGTTCTAATAGCTCATGATAACAACGTAAAATGTGATTTAATTATGCTAGATTAAGAACCAAGAATCAGTTCAAATTGAAAAAGAGTTTGAACAAGAGATGATTATCTAACCTTATTTGAAAAAGAGCTGAGAAATATGAGGCCAATTACACCTTGTATAATGACAAAGGAAGAAGTGATAATCGTACAATATTGAGAACTAAGAAATGCGACTAATCGAGCTATACAATGAACAACAAAAGGAGACATAACATATGCAATTCACAGAACAAAGAAAGGAGATTAGTCGTGTAAGATTCTCAGATGAAATATGCGAGGAGTTCCAATCATAGCACATTTGGAAAAGATATGAGATCAAATTTCACAAGGTAAGAACATAAATATGTTATAATAACAATGGATTAAGAACCATGCTGTTGGACCTATATCTTGAACATTTAGAACTAATACATCTCATCTAATAGCATTTGCAAAAGAAAAGAGAATTGAGGCCGATCAAACTTGCTTTAGGAGTAAGGAATAAGTTGCGATCGTTCGATATTGAGGCCAAGAAATTGTCTAACTGTTCTATGTTATGAATCGCAAAAGGGAACATATGATAAAATATCGAGAGATAATTAAGAAACTAGAAAGGTGATCTAATCGACATCATCAGTTGAAAAGATGAGAATGTCTAATAACGGATGATAATCCCTAATACGTTCTTCAAAACCATCATATTATACTTTAGTTCTTATTCTTTTATGCATAGTTATCACTCGTGGTTCTTAATTTGGCCAAATCGCATTCGAATTTTAAACGGAGGCAACCATATTTGCTTAATAACTTAGGAAGAAGTGTAATCGCAAGACATTGAGAACTAGGAAAGTCGACTAATCGTAATATATTGTGATTCGGAAAAGGAGATACAACAATCAAACAAGATTGAGAACTAATAAAGGAGAAGTAGTCGTATTAGATTTAAAAAGAACCAAGAGCGGGTGGTATTCATTAAAGATTTATAATTTAGAGATTATCGAATCGTATAAGAAAAAGAACTAAGAAATGAGGCCTATTAATTATGCATGCACTGTGATTAAGGAAGAAATTGTAACAGTACGATATTGAGAAGAAAGAAAGGGTATAATCGTACTATATTATGACACAGTAAAGGCGATATAATCGTACAGGATTAAGAACTAACAAAGTAGATCGAGTCATATGAGATTAAGAAATAGAACAGGAGTTCTTATAAAATTAAATCTCGTAACTCAAGATAAGAACTTAAAATGCGATTTGATTTGGCCAAATTAAGAACCACGAGTGATAACCTATGCATAAAAGAATAAGAACTAAAGTATAATATGATGGTTTTGAAGAAATAAGTGAGAAATGAGGCCAAGTATACGTGCTTAGTCACAGTGGAAAGTGTTGTACTCGTACGATATTGAGATCTACTTTGTCATATCGTACAAGATTAAATACTTATAACTGGGATCAAGTCGCATAAGATTAAGAAACAAGAATCTTATTCTCGACAAAGTACAAGTAGAAACATTATAGGTTCTAATAGCTCATGATAACAACGTAAAATGTGATTTAATTATGCTAGATTAAGAACCAAGAATCAGTTCAAATTGAAAAAGAGTTTGAACAAGAGATGATTATCTAACCTTATTTGAAAAAGTGCGGAGAAATATGAGGCCAATTACACCTTGTATAATGACAAAGGAAGAAGTGATAATCGTACAATATTGAGAACTAAGAAATGCAACTAATCGAGTTATACAATGAACAACAAAAGGAGACATAACATACACAATTCAGAACACTAAGAAAGGAGATCTGTCGTGTAACATTTTGAAATATGAGAGGAGTTCCAATCATAGCACATTTGGAAAAGATATGAGATCCAATTTCAGAAGGTAAGAACATAAATATGTTTTAATAAGAATGGATTAAGAACCATGCGGCTGGACCTATATCTTGAAGATTTAGAACTAATACATCTCATCTAATAGCATTTGCAAAAGAAAAGAGAAATGAGGCCGATCAAACTTGCTTTAGAAGTAAGGAATACATGTGATCGTTCGATATTGAGGGCCAAGAAATTGGATCTAACTGTTCTATGTTATGAATCGCAAAAGGGGAACATATGATAAAATATCAGAGAGATAATTAAGAAACTAGAAAGGTGATCTAATCGACATTCAGGTTGAAAAGATGAGAATGTCTAATAACGGATGATAAGCCCCTAATACGTGACTTAGTTAGACTAGATTGAGAACCATGTGTGGGACCTGTGCACAAATGATATCAAATCTTATATGATCTGATCACGCATTCGAAAGAGAACGGAGGCAACCATATTTGCTTAATAACTAAGGAAGAAGTGTAATCGCAAGACATTGAGAACTAGGAAAGTCGACTAATCGTAATATATTGTGATTCGGAAAAGGAGATACAACAATAAAACAAGATTGAGAACTAATAAAGGAGAGGTAGTTGTATTAGATTTAAAAAGAACCAAGAGCGGGTCGTATTCATTGAAGATTTATAATTAAGAGATTATCTAATCGTATAAGAAAAAGAACTGAGACATGAGGCCTATTAATTATGTGTGCACAGTGATTAAGGAAGAAATTGTAATAGTACGAAGATGTGTATAAGAGACAGGGATTAAAAACTAACAGAGTAGATCGAGTCATATCAGATTAAGAAATAGAACAGGAGTTCTTATAAAATTAAATTTCGTAACTCAGGATAAGAACTTAAAATTCCATTTGTTGGCCAAATTAAGAACCACGAGTGATAAACTATGCATAAAAGAAATAAGAACTAAAGTATAATATGATGGTTTTGAAGAAATAAGTGAGAAATGAGGCCAAGTCCCCTGTGCTTAATCACAGTAAAGCAAGTTTGATCACTGCGATATTGACACATCTAGATGTGTATAGTTCGTACAAGATTAAATACTAATACACTGGGATCTTGTCTCTATAAGATACAGAAACTTATGGAGTTCTCGACATAGTACATGTAGAATATCTTATAAGTACTAAGAACCAAGAATCAGTTCAAATTGAACTTCTTCTAGAACAAAAGATGATATCTTACCTTATTTCCCCTTTTGCTGAGATAATGAAGCCAATTAGTCATGTAAATTGACAAAGGAAGAAGTGACAATCGTACAATATTGAGAACTAACAATTGAGACTAATCTTGAGCTATACAATGAACATTGTTAAAGGAGACATAACGTATGCAATTCAGAACAAAGAAAGGAGGATATGTGTATAAGAGACAGATCATTGTGGTTCTCAATTAGTCATAAATATGTTTTAATAAGAATGGATTATCCTCCCTACGGTTCTGATCTTGACCTATATCTTGAACATTTAGAACTAATACATCTCATCTAATAGCATTTGCATAAGAATAGAGAAATGAGGCTGATCAAACTTGCTTTAGGAGTAAGGAAGATGTTGCGATCGTTCGATATTGAGAGCCAAGAAATTGACTAGCTGTTCTATGTTATGAATCGCAAAAGGAGAACACATGATAAAATATTTGGGAGATAATTAAGAAACTAGAAAGGTGATCTATTCGACACACATGTTGAAAAGATAAGAATATCTAATAACGGAGGATAAACCCCTAATACGTGACTTAGTTAGACTAGATTGAGAACCACGTGTGGGGCCTGTGCACAAAAGATTTAGATCAAATGAATGATCTAATCGCATTCGAAAGAGAACGGAGGCAACAATATTAGCTCAATAACTAAGGAAGAAGTGATATTACTGAGAACAAAGAAAGTCGACTAATCGTAATATGTTGTGAGTCACAAAAGGAGATACAATCAAACAAGATTGAGAACTAATAAAGGGGAAGTAGTCGTATTAGATTTAAAAAGAACCAAGAGCGGGTCGTATTCATTAAAGATTTATAATTAAGAGATGTCTAATCGTATAAGAAAAAGAATTGAGATATGTTATTATTAATTCTGCATGCACTAATGACTAAGGAAGAAATTGTAATTGTACGATATTGAGAAGAAAGAAGGGTCATCGTAATAGGCGAATCACAATATATTACGATTATCCTGTCCAACAAAAAACTAACAAAGTAGATCGAGTCATATCAGATTAAGGAATAGAACTGCAGTTCTTATAAAAGTAAATCTCGTAACTCAAGATAAGAACTTAAAATGCGATTTGATTTGGCCTAATTAAGAACCATGAGTGATAACAATGCATAAAAGAATAAGAACTAAAATATAATATGATCTTTTGAAGAAATAAGTGATTCTTAAATACAGAAATGAGGCCAAGTATACGTTCTTAATCAGAGTGGAAGGATTAAACAAATGCGATATTGAGAACTAATAAAGGGGACAAATCGTACAAGATTAAATACTAATAACTGGGATCAAGTCGCATATGATTAAGAAACAAGAAAGGAGTTATCAACAAAGTACATGTAGAAACATAATAAGTTCTAATAACTCATCATAACAACGTAAAATGTGATTTAATTATGCAAGATTAAGAACCAAGAATCTGTTCAAACTGAAAAAGACTTTGAACAAAAGATGATTATCTAACCTTATTTGAAAAAGAACTGAGAAACATGAAGCCAATTACACCTTGTATAATGACAAAGGAAGAAGCGATAATCGTACAATATTGAGATTTAAGAAATGTGACTAATCCAGCTATACAATGAACAACAAAAGGAGACATAACATATGCAATTAACAGAACAAAGAAAGGAGATTAGTCGTGTAAGATTATGAAATATGAGAAGAGTTCCAATCAGTAGCACATTTGGAAAAGATATGAGATCAAATTTCACAACGTAAGAACATAAATATGTTTTAATAAGAATGGATTACGAACCATGCGCTGGACCTATTCTTCGAAGATTTAGAGCTAATACATCATCTAATAGCATTTGCAAAAGAGCAGAGAAATGAGGCCGATCAAACTTGCTTTACGAGTAAGGAAGAAGTTGCCATCGTTTGATATTGAGAGCCAAGAAATTGACTAGCTGTTCTATGTTATGAATCGCAACAAGAGAAAGCATGATAAAATATTAGGTGCTAAGTAAGAAACTAGAAAGGTGATCTAATCGACATACATGTTGAAAAGATAAGAATATCTAATAACGGATGATAACCCCCTAATACGTGACTTAGTTAGACTAGATTGAGAACCATGTGTGGGACCTCTGCACAAAAGATTAAGATCAAATGAATGATCTAATCACATTCGAAAGAGAACGGAGGCAACTATATTAGCTCAATAACTAAGGAAGAAGTGTTTCTTTATAATCGTAAGATATTGAGAACTAAGAAAGTCGACTAATCGTAATATATTGTGAGTCGCAAAAGGAGATACAACAATCAACAAGATTGAGAACTAATAAAGTAGAAGTAGTCGTATTAGATTTAAAAAGAACCAAGGACCGGTCGTATTCATTAAAGATTTATAATTAAGAGATTATCTAATCGTATAAGAAAAAGAACTGAGAAATAAGGCCTATTCTCTTATGCCTGCACAATGATTAAGGAAGAAATTGTAATTGTACGATACTGAGAAGAAAGAAAGGGTCTAATCGTACTATATTATGACACAATAACAGAGATCTAATCGTACAGGATTAAGAACTAACAAAGTAGATCGAGTCATATCAGATTAAAAAATAGAACAGGAGTTCGTATAAAAGTAAATCTCGTAACTCAAGATAAGAACTTAAAATGCGATTTGATATTGCCCAAATTAAGAACCATACTTGATAACTGTGTATAAAAGAATAAGAACTGTAATATAATTAGCTCATGATGGTTTTGATAGAAATAAGTGAGAAATGAGGCCAAGTATACGTGTTTAATCACAGTGGAAGGAGGTGTACTCGTACGATATTGAGACCTAAGAAAGGGGACAAATCGTACAAGATTAAATACTAATAACTGGGATCAAGTCACATAAGATTAAGAAACAAGAAGGGAGTTCTCGACAAAGTACAAGTAGAAACATTATAAGTTCTAATAGCTCATGATAACAACGTAAAATGTGATTTAATTATGCTAGATTAAGAACCAAGAATCTTAATTATCGTACTCTGATATTGAACAAGAGATGATTATCTAACCTTATTTGAAAAAGAGCTGAGAAATATGAGGCCAATTACACCTTGTATAATGACAAAGGAAGAAGTGATAATCGTACAATATTGAGAACTAAGAAATGCGACTAATCGAGCTATACAATGAACAACAAAAGGAGACATAACATATGCAATTCACAGAACAAAGAAAGGAGATTAGTCGTGTAAGATTATGAAGATATATGAGAGGAGTTCCAATCATAGCACATTTGGAAAAGATATGAGATCAAATTTCACAAGGTAAGAACATAAATATGTTATAATAACAATGGATTAAGAACCATGCTGTTGGACCTATATCTTGAACATTTAGAACTAATACATCTCATCTAATAGCATTTGCAAAAGAAAAGAGAATTGAGGCCGATCAAACTTGCTTTAGGAGTAAGGAATAAGTTGCGATCGTTCTTCCTTAAGGCCAAGAAATTGTCTAACTGTTCTATGTTATGAATCGCAAAAGGGGAACATATGATAAAATATCAGAGAGATAATTAAGAAACTAGAAAGGTGATCTAATCGACATTCAGGTTGAAAAGATGAGAATGTCTAATAACGGACGATAAGCCCCTAATACGTGACTTAGTTAGACTAGATTGAGAACCATGTGTGGGACCTGTGCACAAATGATTTTGATCCAATGAATGATCTAATCGCATTCGAAAGAGAACGGAGGCAACCATATAGGTTGATTTGCTTAATAACTAAGGAAGAAGTGTAATCGCAAGACATTGAGAACTAGGAAAGTCGACTAATCGTAATATATTGTGAGTCGGAAAAGGAGATACAACAATCAAACAAGATTGAGAACTAATAAAGGAGAAGTAGTCGTATTAGATTTAAAAAGAACCAAGAGCGGGTGGTATTCATTAAAGATTTATAATTAAGAGATTATCGAATCGTATAAGAAAAAGAACTAAGAAATGAGGCCTATTAATTATGCATGCACTGTGATTAAGGAAGAAATTGTAATAGTACGATATTGAGAAGAAAGAAAGGGTATAATCGTACTATATTATGACAGTAAAGGCGATCTAATCGTACAGGATTAAGAACTAACAAAGTAGATCGAGTCATATCAGATTAAGAAATAGAACAGGAGTTCTTATAAAATTAAATCTCGTAACTCAAGATAAGAACTTAAAATGCGATTTGATTTGGCCAAATTAAGAACCACGAGTGATAACTATGCCGACTTTATAAAAGAATAAGAACTAAAGTATAATATGATGGTTTTGAAGAAATAAGTGAGAAATGAGGCCAAGTATACGTGCTTAGTCACAGTGGAAAGTGTTGTACTCGTACGATATTGAGAACTAAGAAAGGGGACAAATCGTACAAGATTAAATACTAATAACTGGGATCAAGTCGCATAAGATTAAGAAACAAGAAGGGTATGTTCTAGATGTGTTTCTTATTCTTTTCTTTCTTCATTCTTATGTGAAAGGAGATTAGTCGTGTAAGATTATGAAATATGAGAGGAGTTCCAATCATAGCACATTTGGAAAAGATATGAGATCAAATTTCACAAGGTAATAGAACATAAATTCAGTTATTATTATTATAATCTTGTACGATTTGTTGGTGTATAAGAGACAGAAATGGAACTGTCCTCCTTGTGGTGTTTTCAAGTTGAATGTGGTAATCGCATTCGAAAGAGAACGGAGGCAACCATATTTGCTTAATAACTAAGGAAGAAGTGTAATCGCAAGATATTGAGAACTAGGAAAGTCGACTAATCGTAATATATTGTGAGTCGGAAAAGGAGATACAACAATCAAACAAGATTGAGAACTAATAAAGGAGAAGTAGTCGTATTAGATTTAAAAAGAACCAAGAGCGGGTGGTATTCATTAAAGATTTATAATTAAGAGATTATCGAATCGTATAAGAAAAAGAACTAAGAAATGATCTGTATGACTCTGTCTCTTGTGATTAAGGAAGAAATTGTAATGATACGTACGATTATACCCTATCTTGATCTGTCTCTTATCTACTCTCTTATACACATCTACACATGAGATCTAATCGTACAGTTTAAGAACTAACAAAGTAGATCGAGTCATATCAGATTAAGAAATAGAACAGGAGTTCTTATAAAATTAAATCTCGTAACTCAAGATAAGAACTTAAAATGCGATTTGATTTGGCCAATCAATTAAGAACCACGTCTTAACTATGCATAAAAGAATACTTTGTTAAAGTATAATATGATGGTTTTGAAGAAATAAGTGAGAAATGAGGCCAAGTATACGTGCTTAGTCACAGTGGAAAGTGTTGTACTCGTACGATATTGAGAACTAAGAAAGGGGACAAATCGTACAAGATTAAATATTAATAACTGGGATCAAGTCGCATAAGATTAAGAAACAAGAAATCACTTCTCGACAAAGTACATGTAGAAACATTATAAGTTCTAATAACTCATGATAACAACGTAAATTGTGATTTAATTATGCTAGATTAAGAAACAAGAATCAGTTCAAATTGAAAAAGACTTTGAACAAGAGATGATTATCTAACCTTATTTGAAAAAGAACTGAGAAATGAAGCCAATTACACCCTATAAATTGACAAAGGAAGAAGTGACAATCGTACAATATTGAGATTCTTTGTTCTGCAACTCCATCGAGTTTATACACATCTAGATGTGTATAAGAGACCATCAGATGTACCTAAGAGACAGTGATTTCTTAGTTCTCAATATTGTGCGATATGATCCTTCCCTTGTTCTTAATCAATTCACATTTAGAAACATATAGATGTTCTACAAGGTAAGAATTCTCATTTCTGTCTCTTAATCATATGTTTTAATAAGTATATTATCAGAACTTAGCGGCTGGACCTATATCTTGAAGATTTAGAACTAATAAATCTTTACATAATAGCATTTGCAAAAGAAAAGAGAAATGAGGCCGATCAAACTTGCTTTAGGAGTAAGGAAGAAGTTGTGATCGTTCGATATTGAGAGCCAAGAAATTGACTAACTGTTCTATGTTATGAATCGCAAAAGGGGAATCTATGATAAAATATCAGAGAGATAATTAAGAAACTAGAAAGGTGATCTAATCTTAATTCAGATTGAAAAGATTTGAATGTCTAATAACGTACGATAAGCCCCTAATACGTGACTTAGTTAGACTAGATTGAGAACCATGTGTGGGACCTGTGCACAAATGATATCTACTATTTAGATCAAATGAATGATCTAATCGCATTCGAAAGAGAACGGAGGCAACCATATTTGCTTAATAACTAAGGAAGAAGTGTAATCGCAAGATATTGAGAACTAGGAAAGTCGACTAATCGTAATATATTGTGAGTCGGAAAA
Organism: Cinchona pubescens; assembly: GCA_025175665.1. Taxonomy (NCBI): domain Eukaryota; kingdom Viridiplantae; phylum Streptophyta; class Magnoliopsida; order Gentianales; family Rubiaceae; genus Cinchona; species Cinchona pubescens. Next base: position 63,614 of record JANKKI010000176.1, on the reverse strand, counting down.
GGAGATACAACAATCAAACAAGATTGAGAACTAATAAAGGAGAAGTAGTCGTATTAGATTTAAAAAGAACCAAGAGCGGGTGGTATTCATTAAAGATTTATAATTAAGAGATTATCTAATCGTATAAGAAAAAGAACTAAGAAATGAGGCCTATTAATTATGCATGCACAATGATTAAGGAAGAAATTGTAATAGTACGATATTGAGAAGAAAGAAAGGGTATAATCGTACTATATTATGACACAGTAAAGGCGATCTAATCGTACAGGATTAAGAACTAACAAAGTAGATCGAGTCATATCAGATTAAGAAATAGAACAGGAGTTCTTATAAAATTAAATCTCGTAACTCAAGATAAGAACTTAAAATGCGATTTGATTTGGCCAAATTAAGAACCACGAGTGATAACTATGCATAATCCTGTAAGAACTAAAGTATAATATGATGGTTCACAAGAAGATGTCTGTTATACATTTCTAGAAGTATACGTGCTTAGTCACAGTGGAAATGTTGTACTCGTACGATATTGAGAACTAAGAAAGGGGACAAATCGTACAAGATTAAATATTAATAACTGGGATCAAGTCGCATAAGATTAAGAAACAAGAAATCACTTCTCGACAAAGTACATGTAGAAACATTATAAGTTCTAATAACTCATGATAACAACGTAAATTGTGATTTAATTATGCTAGATTAAGAAACAAGAATCAGTTCAAATTGAAAAAGTGTTTGAAAAAAAGATGATTATGTAATCTTAGTTGATTAAGAACTTTAAATGAAGCCAATTACACTCTGTAAATTGACAAAGGAAGAAGTGACAATCGTACAATATTGAGAACAAGAAATGAGACTAATCGAGCTATACAATGAACAACAAAAGGAGACATAACATATGCAATTCAAAACAAAGAAAGGAGATCAGTCCAGTAGGATTATGAAATATGAGAGGAGTTCTAATCATAGCACATTTGGAAAAGATATGAGATCAAATTTCACAAGAAAAGAACATAAATATGTTTTAATAAGAATGGATTAAGAACCCTGCGGCTGGACCTATATCTTGAACATTTAGAACTAATACATCTCATCTAATAGCATTTGCAAAAGAATAGAGAAATGAGGCTGATCAAACTTGCTTTAGGAGTAAGGAAGATGTTGCGATCGTTCTTTATTGAGAGCCAATAAATTGACTAGCTGTTCTATGTTATGAATCGCAAAAGGAGAACACATGATAAAATATTTGGGAGATAATTAAGAAACTAGAAAGGTGATCTAATCGACATACAGGTTGAAAAGATGAGAATGTCCAATAACGGACGATAAGCCCCTAATACGTGATTTAGTTAGACTGGATTGAGAACCGTAGATGTGTGGGACCTGTGCACAAATGATTTAGATCAAATGAATGATCTAATCGCATTCGAAAGAGAACGGAGGCAACCATATTTGCTTAATAACTAAGGAAGAAGTGTATTCGCAAGATATTGAGAACTAGGAAAGTCGACTAATCGTAATATATTGTGAGTCGGAAAAGGAGATACAACAATCAAACAAGATGGAGAACTAATAAAGGAGAAGTAGTCGTATTAGATTTAAAAAGAACCAAGAGCGGGGGGTATTCATTAAAGATTTATAATTAAGAGATTATCTAATCGTATAAGAAAAAGAATTGAGAAATGAGGCCTATTAATTATGCGTGCACAGTGATTAAGGAAGAAATTGTAATAGTACGATATTGAAAAGAAAGAAAGGGTCTATTAATCTCGTAACTCAAGATAAGAACTTAAAATGCAATTTGATTTGGCCAAATTAAGAACCACGAGTGATAACTATGCATAAAAGAATAAGAACTAAAGTATAATATGATGGTTTTGAAGAAATAAGTGAGAAATGAGGCCAAGTATACGTGCTTAATCACAGTGGAAGGAGTTGTACTCGTACGATATTGAGAACTAAGAAAAGGGACAAATCGTACATGATTAAATACTGTCTAACTGGGATCAAGTCACATAAGATTAAGAAACATCTAGGAGTTCTCGAAAAAGTACATGTAGAAACATTATAAGTTCAAATAGCTCATGTTAACAACGTAAAATGTGATTTAATTATGCTAGATTAAGAACCAAGAATCAGTTCAAATTGAAAAAGACTTTGAACAAAAGATGATTATCTAACCTTATTTGAAAAATAACTGAGAAATGAAGCCAATTACACCCTGTAAATTAACAAAGGAAGAAGTGACAATCGTACAATATTGAGAACGCATAAGAAATACGACTAATCGAACTATACAATGAACAACAAAAGGAGACATATTTACGCAATTCAAAATAAAGAAAGGAGATCTGTCGTGTAAGATTATGAAATATGAGAGCAGTTCCAATCATAGCACATTTGGAAAAGATATCAGATCAAATTTCACAAAGTTAGAACATAAATATGTTTTAATAAGAATGGATTAAGAACCATGCGGCTGGACCTATTCCTTGAAGAGTTGAAGTAATACATCTCATCTAATAGCATTTGCAAAAGAATAGAGAAATGAGGCTGATCTAACTTGCTTTAGGAGTAAGGAAGAAGTTGCGATCGTTCAATATTGAGAGCCAAGAAATTGACTAACTGTTCTATGATATGACGGGGAACATATGATAAAATATCAGGGAGATAATTAAGAAAGTAGAAAGGTGATCTTATCGACATACAGGTTGCAAACATGAGAATGCCTAATAACGGACGATAAGCCCCTAATACGTGACTTAGTTAGACTAGCATTGAGAACCATGTGTGGGACCTGTGCACAAAAGATTTAGATCAAATGAATGATCTAATCGCATTCGAAAAAGAACGGAGGCAACCATATTTGCTTAATAACTAAGGAAGAAGTGTAATCGCAAGATATTGAGAACCAGGAAAGTCGACTAATCGTAATATATTGTGAGTCGGAAAAGGAGATACAACAATCAAACAAGATTGAGAACTAATAAAGGAGAAGTAGTCGTATTAGAATAAAAAGAACCAAGAGCGGGTGGTATTCATTAAAGATTTATAATGAAGAGATTATCGAATCGTATAAGTAAAAGTACTGAGAAATGAGGCCTATTAATTATGCGTGCACAGTGATTAAGGAAGAAATTGCAATAGTACGATATTGAGAAGAAAGAAAGGGTCTAATCGTACTATATTATGATACAGTATTAGCGATCTAATCGTACAGGATTAAGATCTAACAAAGTAGATCGAGTCATATCAGATTAAGAAATAGAACAGGAGAAGTTCTTATAAAATTAAATCTCGTAACTCAAGATAAGAACTTAAAATGCAATTTGAATTGGCCAAATTAAGAACCACGAGTGATATCTATGCATAAAAGAATAAGAACTAATGTATAAAAAGATGGTTTTGAAGAAATAAGTGAGAAATGAGGCCAATTATACGTGCTAAATCACAGTGGAATGAGTTGTACTCGTACGATATTGAGAACTAAGAAAGGGGACAAATCGCACAAGATTAAATACTAATAACTGGGATCAAGTCACATAAGATTAAGAGACAAGAGAGGAGTTCTCGACAAAGTACACGTAGAAACATTATAAGTTCAAATAGCTCATGATAACAACGTAAAATGTGATTTAATTATGCTAGATTAAGACCAAGAATCAGTTCAAATTGAAAAAGACTTTGAACAAAAGATGATTATCTAACCTTATTTGAAAAAGAAACTGAGAAATGAAGCCAATCACACCCTGTAAATTGACAAAGGAAGAAGTGACAATCGTACACAATATTGAGAACTAAGAAATACGACTAATCAAACTATACAATGAACAACAAAAGGAGACATACCGTACGCAATTCAGAATAAAGAAAGGAGATCTGTCGTGTAAGATTATGAAATATGAGAGCAGTTCCAATCATAGCACATTTGGAAAAGATATTAGATCAAATTTCACAAAGTAAGAACATAAATATGTTTTAATAAGAATGGATTAAGAACCATGCGGCTGGACCTATTCCTTGAAGAGTTGAAGTAATACATCTCATCTAATAGCATTTGCAAAAGAATAGAGAAATGAGGCTGATCTAACTTGCTTTAGGAGTAAGGAAGAAGTTGCGATCGTTCAATATTGAGAGCCAAGATAATTGACCTCATTTTCACTTTGATATGACGGGGAACATCGCATGATAAAATATCAGGGAGATAATTAAGAAAGTAGAAAGGTGATATTATCGACATACAGGTTCTTAAACATGAGAATGCCTAATAACGGACGATAAGCCCCTAATACGTGACTTTCAGTTAGACTAGATTGAGAACCATGTGTGGGACCTGTGCACAAAAGATTTAGATCAAATGAATGATCTAATCGCATTCGAAAAAGAACGGAGGCAACCATATTTGCTTAATAACTAAGGAAGAAGTGTAATCGCAAGATATTGAGAACCAGGAAAGTCGACTAATCGTAATATATTGTGAGTCGGAAAAGGAGATACAACAATCAAACAAGATTGAGAACTAATAAAGGAGAAGTAGTCGTATTAGAATAAAAAGAACCAAGAGCAGGTGGTATTCATTAAAGATTTATAATTAAGAGATTATCTAATCGTGTAAGAAAAAGAACTGAGAAATGAGGCCTATTAATTATGCATGCACAGTGATTAAGGAAGAAATTGTAATAGTACGATATTGAGAAGAAAGAAAAGGTCTAATCGTACTATATTATGACACAGTAAAGGCGATCTAATCGTACAGGATTAAGAACTAACAAAGTAGATTGAGTCGTATCAGATTAAGAAATAGATTGACAGGAGTTCTTATAAAATTAAATCTCGTAACTCAAGATAAGAACTTAAAATGCGATTTGATTTGGCCAAATTAAGAACCACGAGTGATAACTATGCATAAAAGAATAAGAACTAAAGTATAACATGATGGTTTTGAAGAAATAAGTGAGATTAGAGGCCAAGTATACGTGCTTAATCACAGTGGAAGGAGTTGTACTCGTACGATATTGAGAACTAAGAAAGGGGACAAATCGTACAAGATTAAATACTAATAACTGGGATCAAGTCGCATAAGATTAAGAAAAACAAGAAAGGAATTCTCGACAGAGTACATGTAGAAACATTATAAGTTCATATAGCTCATGATAACGACGTAAAATGTGATTTAATTATTCTTGATTAAGAACCAAGCATCAGTTCAAATTGAAAAAGAATCTGAACAAAAGTTGATTATCTAACCTTATTTGAAAAATAACTGAGAAATGAAGCCAATTACACCTTGTAAATTGACAAAGGAAGAATGTGACAATCGTACAATATTGAGAACTAAGAAATACGACTAATCGAACTATACAATGAACAACAAAAGGAGACATACCGTACGCAATTCAGAATAAAGAAAGGAGACCTGTCGTGTAAGATTATGAAATATGAGAGCAGTTCCAATCATAGCACATTTGGAAAAGATATGAGATTAAATTTCACAAAGTAAGAACATAAATATGTTTTAATAAGAAGGGATTAAGAACCATGCGGCTGGACCTATTCCTTGAAGATTTAGAACTAATACATCTCATCTAATAGCATTTGCAAAAGAATAGAGAAATGAGGCCGATCAAACTTGCTTTAGGAGTAAGGAAGAAGTTGCGATCGTTCAATATTGAGAGCCAAAAAATTGACTAACTGTTCTATGTTATGAATAGCAAAAGAAGAACATATGATAAAATATCAGGGAGATAATTAAGAAACTATAAGGTGATCTAATCGACATACAGGTTGAAAAGATGAGAATATCTAATAACGGACGTATAAGCCCCTAATACGTGACTTAGTTATACTAGATTGAGAACCATGTGTGGGACCTGTGCACCAAAGATTTAGATCAAATGAATGATCTAATCGCATTCTAAAGAGAACAGAGGCAACCATATTTGCTTAATAATTAAGGAAGAAGTGTAATCGCAAGATATTGAGAACTAGGAAAGTCGGCTAATCGTAATATATTGTGCGTCGGAAAAGGAGATATAACAATCAAACAAGATTGAGAACTAATAATGGAGAAGTAATCGTATTAGATTTAAAAAGAACCAAGAGCGGGTGGTATTCATTATAGATTTATAATTAAGAGATTATCTAATCGTATAAGAAAAAGAACTGAGAAATGAGACCTATTAATTATGCATGCACAGTGATTAAGGAAGAAATTGTAATAGTACGATATTGAGAAAATGAACTGAAAAATGAGGCCTATTAATTATGCCTGTACAATGATTAAGGAAGAAATTGAAATTGTACGATATTGAGAAGAAAGAAAGGGTCTAATCGTACTATATTATGACACAATAAAGGAGATCTTATCGTACAGGATTAAGAACTGACATAGTAGATCGAGTCATATCGGATTAAGAAATTTAACAGGAGTTCTTACAAAAGTAAATCTAGTAACTGAAGATAAGAACTTAAAATACGATTTGATTAGGCCAAACGAAAAACCGTGAGTGATAACTATGCATAAAAGAATAAGAACTAAAATATAACTTGATGGTTTTGAAGAAATAAGCGAGAAATGAGGCCAAGTATACGAGCTTAATCACAGTGGAAAGAGTTATACTCGTACGATATTGAGAACTAAGAAAGGGAACAAATCGTACAAGATTAAATACATTAATAACTGGGATCAAGTCGCATAAGATTAAGAAACAAGAAAGGAGTGTAATCGCAAGATATTGAGAACTAGAAAAGTCGACTAATCGTAATATATTGTGAGTCGGAAAAGGAGATACAACAATCAAACAAGATTGAGAACTAATAAAGGAGAACATAGCCGCAGTCGTATTAGATTTCAAAAGAACCAAGAGCGGGTGGTATTCATTAAAGATTTATAATTAAGAGATTATCTAATCGTGTAAGAAAAAGAACTGAGAAATGAGGCCTATTAATTATGCATGCACAGTGATTAAGGAAGAAATTGTAATAGTACGATATTGAGAAGAAAGAAAAGGTCTAATCGTACTATATTATGACACTGATAAAGCGATCTAATCGACAGATTAAGAACTAACAAAGTAGATTGTGTAGTCGTATCAGATTAAGAAATAGAACAGGAGTTCTTATAAAATTAAATCTCGTAACTCAAGATAAGAACTTAAAATGCGATTTGATTTGGCCAAATTAAGAACCACGAGTGATAACTATGCATAAAAGAATAAGAACTAAAGTATAACATGATGGTTTTGAAGAAATAAGTGAGAAATGAGGCCAAGTATACGTGCTTAATCTGTGATTAAGAGACAGATACTTGTACGATATTGAGAACTAAGAAAGGGGACAAACTCGTACAAGATTAAATACTAATAACTGGGATCAAGTCGCATAAGATTAAGAAAAACAAGAAAGGAATTCTCGACAGAGTACATGTAGAAACATTATAAGTTCATATAGCTCATGATAACGACGTAAAATGTGATTTAATTATTCTTGATTAAGAACCAAGCATCAGTTCAAATTGAAAAAGAATCTGAACAAAAGTTGATTATCTGACCTTATTTGAAAAAGAACTGAGAAATGAATCCAATTACACCCAGTACAATGACAAAGGAACAAGTGACAATCGTAGAATATTGAGAACTAAGAAATGTGACTAATCGAACTATACAATAAACCACAAAAGGAGACATACAGTACGCAATTCAGAGCAAAGAAAGGAGATCTGTCGTGTAAGATTATGAAATATGAGGGGAGTTCCAATAATAGCACATTTGGAAAAGATATGAGATCAAATTTCACAAGGTAAGAACATAAATATGTTTTAATAAGAATGGATTAAGAACCATGCGGCTGGTTTACCTATTCCTTGAAGATTTAGAACTAATACATCTCATCTAATAGCATTTGCAAAAGAATAGAGAAATGAGGCCGATCAAACTTGCTTTAGGAGTAAGGAAGAAGTTGCGATCGTTCAATATTGAGAGCCAAGAAATTGACTAACTGTTCTATGATATGAATCGCAAAAGGGGAACATATGATAAAATATCAGGGAGATAATTAAGAAACTAGAAATGTGATCTAATCGACATACAGGTTGAAAAGATGAGAATGTCTAATAACGGACGATAAGCCCCTAATACGTGACTTAGTTATACAAGATGGAGCCAAGCATTTCGATAAAAGGAAAACGATTTAGATCAAATGACTGATCTAATCGCATTCGAAAGAGAACGGAGGCAACCATATTTGTTTAATAACTAAGGAAGAAGTGTAATCGTAAGATACTGAGAACTAGGAAAGTCGACTAATCGTAATATATTGTGAGTCGGAAAAGGAGATACAACAATCAAAGAAGATTATGAGAACTAATAAAGGAGAAGTAGTCGTATTATATTTAAAAAGAACCAAGAGCGGGTGGTATTCATTAAAGATTTGTAATTAAGAGAATATCTAATCGTATAAGAAAAAGAACTGAGAAATGAGGCCTATTAATTATGCATGCATTGTGATTAAGGAAGAAATTGTAATAGTACGATATTGAGAAGAAAGAAAGGGTCTAATCGTACTATATTATGACACGGTAAAGGCGATCTAATCGTACAAGATTAAGAACTAACAAAGTAGATCGAGTCGTATCAGATTAAGAGATAGAATAGGAGTTCTTAAAAAATTAAATCTCGTAACTCAAGATAAGAACTTAAAATGCGATTGATTTGGCCAAATTAAGAACCAGGTGTGATAACTATGCATAAAAGAATAAGAACTAAAGTATAACATGATGGTTTTGAAGAAATAAGTGAGAAATGAGGCCAAGTATACGTGCTTAGTCACAGTGGAAGGAGTTGTACTCGTACGATATTGAGAATACAAAGAAAGGGGACAAATCGTACAAGATTAAATAATAATAACTGGGATCAAGTCGCATAAGATTAAGAAAAACAAGAAAGGAGTTCTCGACAAAGTACATGTAGAAACATTATATGTGAAACCCAGTATTTTAATAGCCTTGTTCTTTGATTTTAACTGGTTTAAAATGTTTTTCATATTATTTTTAGTAATTAAGTACTTCAACTTATTCGTTTTTCAATTCGGCAAATTTTTCGGTTTACATGATTTCGGTTCCGGCGGGTAAACGGTTCAAAAGTTGGACGAAGTGTAACCTGTCTCTTATGGTGTGTGAGTGTTGTTTGATGGCTGATTTATAATGTTATTTAGTAGCAAATTAAGAAAAAAATTAGTTTTTGGGTCAAATAGTCATCTTGGAGACTATTTGGTCAATGGGTACTATTTGGGTCAACTTTGGAATTTCTTTTTAGTCTTCTTCTTGTTGTTTTTCTTCCTCATTTTCTCCAGCTACTGGCCGAATTTTCTTCCTACCATTTTCCCCAAAAATTTTCTTGGATTTCAAGTAGAAATCACTTGGAAGGTAAGATTTTATGTATTTTAGCATTTTTGGCTTATGGGCTTTATGATCCAAGCTTTAATTTCAAGTTTTGTAGGATTCTTTATGGCTGAGAAAACCCTCTTTGCAGCCTTGTAAGTTATGATTTATGTATGTTATGGGTTGTTTTTAGTGTTTTGGAGGTTGGGAAGTGATTGGGGTTGATTTTTAACAACTTTCCACGGTTAGATTACAAATTTTAAGATTATGAGTTAGGGTTTTGTCTTCCATATGTGCCCTAGAATGTTATGCTATGAATGCTTATGTCTATGCAGATAATGATGTTTTAAGAGTGTTTTAAGGTTAGTTTGGATAGGAATTGAGACTTGAAACCAAGTGGAATTGATTTCCCTTCATTTTGTAAGTAAGCGGAAGTTTGGCGCAACTAGGATAATTTGGATAATTGGTTATGTTTGAAGGATATTTAATGATCTTAAATAACTTGATGGTTTTAAGTGTTTCCTTGGTAGTTAGTTGGATAGGAAGCATGTTTGAATCATGCGTGTGGCTAATCGGTAAAAATTTCAGTTTGGTAGTAAAGAGGAATTCCAACCATAGGTTGTTGCTCTAATGTTGTAATAGAGTTAATTGTAGTGGTTATGGAATTGGATTGTTGTGGAATACTATTGATATAGTCCAGCTATGGCTCTGTCTCTTATACACATCTAGATGTGTATAAGAGACAGTTCGTTACGATTACCCAATCTCAAAACAAATATAATCTTTAACCAACCAATTTGCGTCGTTTTCGCTTTAAGAGACCTGTCTCTTATACACATCTAGATGTGTATAAGAGACAGGCGTGGTACCTAAAACAGCCACCTACCGGCGATCGCGTTCAGTGATCTTTTATGCAGTTTTGCTTTGATAGGTGGGTAACATAGACCCTCTTCCACTTATATTTTGTTTAACGACTTTCGAAATATGTTTGGATGGATTTTAAAATGTGTATGATGTTTGGAACTATTACATATGAAATCGGGACCAAGCTATTTTATGTTAATCAAATGATGTGTTTGCAGACTCTTTTGATTTGAAGACCCCGCAGTGACTATTTTGGCTCAGTAGGTCCATGAGGTATATAATATCGGATGTGTTTAAATTGCTAGATCGACTAGTCGTAGGTCATACCTTGAGCCTAAAAGATACTCATGCTATTTTATTATATTGGATTTGAAAGCTGTACTTGGATTTGTTCGCTATGCTTTAGCATACTATGTTTTGAAATGATTGGATCTTTTTGGCTATGTTTTGGACATACGCGTTTAAATGGCATGAGACATTTTAGCTAATTGACTAAGTTCATCTTGCATATGCATTGGACATGCCTGATTCATCACTCAAAGCAGACATCTATATGTTTACTGTCTTCATGACATCTAGATGTGTATAAGAGACATTATCTTTATGTTTTCCTTTTATCGAAATGCTTAAGCCCCATTTGAAGACTTTTATGATATCCACTGAGCTAGTTATGCTCCCCCACTGGGACAGAGGCGTCGTCAAGCAAAACTTCTCGTTTTTGACTCTCCACCGCGTTAGCAGCTTCGCTAGGCATCTCCAAAACCACTACAATTAACTCTATTACAACATTAAATATAATACCTGTCTGGAATTCCTCTTTACTAGTGTATTAGATAGGTTTTGTATTGATGAACTTTGTTTTTGTTGTAGCATCTTTTGTACTAAGAAGGAATTTTGTAATTCGTATTTTTGTGTACAATGAAATATTCGGTTTTATAGTTAAGAAATGGTTTGATGGTTCTATTACATTGCGGTTAAGTTTGTTGCTCTGTTCGTTTGTGCCTTGCGCTTTGGACCGGTGTGCCATTAGCGCGGCGTGTTACGGTCCCGATTTTGGGGCGTGACATTATAAGTTCTAATAGCTCATGATAACGACGTAAAATGTGATTTAATTATGCTAGATTAAGAACCAAAAATCAGTTCAAGTTGAAAAAGACTTTAAACAAAAGTTGATTATCTAACCTTATTTGAAAAAGAACTGAGAAATGAAGCCAATTACACGCTGCACAATGACAAAGGAAGAAGTGACAATCGTACAATATTGAGAACTAAGAAATGCATCTAATCGAACATATTTCTTAACAACAAAAGGAGACATACCGTACGCAATTCAGAACAAAGAAAGGAGATCTGTCGTGTAAGATTATGAAATATGAGAGGAGTTCAAATCATAGCACATTTGGAAAAGATATGAGATCAAATTTCACAAGGTAAAAACATAAATATGTTTTAATAAGAATGGATTTACAACCATGCGGCTGGACCTATTCCCTGAAGATTTAGAACTAGTACATCTCATCTAATAGCATTTGCAAATGAATAGAGAAATGAGGCCGATCAAACTTGCTTTAGGAGTAAGGAAGAAGTTGCGATCGTTCGATATTGAGAGCCAAGAAATTGACTAACTGTTCTATGTTATAAATCGCAAAAGGGGAACATATGATAAATTATCAGGGAGATAATTAAGAAACTAGAAAGGTCATCTAATCGACATACACGTTGAAAACATGAGAATGTCAAATAACGGACGATAAGCCCCTAATACGTGACTTAGTTAGACTAGATTGAGAACCATGGGTGGGAACTGTGCACAAACAGACGATTTAGATCAAAGGAATGATCTAATCGCATTCGAAAGAGAACGGAGGCAACCAAATTTGCTTAATAACAAAGGAAGAAGTGTAATCGCAAGATATTGAGAACTAGGAAAGTCGACTAATCGTAATATATTGTGAGTCAGAAAAGGAGATACAACAATCAAACATGATTGAGAACTAATAAAGGAGAAGTAGTCGTATTAGATTTAAAAAGAACCAAGAGCGGGTGGTATTCATTAAAGATTTATAATTAAGAGATTATCTAATCGTATTAGAACAAGAACTGATGTGTTATGAGGACGATTAATTATGCGTGCACAGTGATTAAAGAAGAAATTGTAATAGTACGATATTGAGAAGAAAGAAAGGGTCTAATGGTACTATTTTATGACACAATAAAGGCAATCTAATCGTACAGGATTAAGAAATAACAAAGTAGATCGAGTCATATCAGATTAAGAAATAGAACAGGAGTTCTTATAAAAGTAAATCTCGTAACTCAAGATAAGAACTTAAAATGCGATTTGATTTGGCCAAATTAAGAACCACGAGTGATAACTATGCATAAAAGAATAAGAACTAAAGTATAATATGATGGTTTTGAAGAAATAAGTGAGAAATGAGGCCAAGTATACGTGCTTAATCTTAGTGGAAGGATCTAGCTGTACGATATTGAGAACTAAGAACCATCTACATGTCGTACAAGATTAAATACTAATAACTATGATCAAGTCGCATAAGATTAAGAAACAAGAAAGGAGTTCTCGACAAAGTACCTGTAGAAACATTATAAGTTCTAATAACTCATGATAACAACGTAAAATGTGATTTAATTATGCTAGATTAAGAACCAAGAATCAGTTGAAATTGAAAAAGACTTTGAACAAAAGATGATTATCTAACCTGATTTGAAAAAGAACTGAGAAATGAAGCCAATTACACCCTTTACAATGACAAAGGAAGAAGTGACAATCGTACACTCTTGAGAACTAAGAAATGCGACAAATCGCTTATACACATCTAGAACGACATTATCAGACTTATAATTTTCTACATTTCTCAGATGTGTATAAGAGAAGGTAGAAAATTTCATTTCTCTATTCTTTTCAATCATGCTAGATTGAAAAGATATGAGATCAAATTTCACAAGGTTAACATAAAATATATTATAATATGAATGGATTAAGAACCATGCGCTGGACCTATTCCTTGAAGATTTAGAACTAATACATCATCTAATAGCATTTGCAAAAGAATAGAGAAATGAGGCCGATTATACATGCTTTAGGAGTAAGGAAGAAGTTGCGATCGTTCGATATTGAGAGCCAAGAAATTGACCAACTGTTCTATGTTATGAATCGCAAAAGGGGAACATATGATAAAATATCAGGGAGATAATTAAGAAACTAGAAAGGTGATCTAATCGACATACAAGTTGAAAAGATGAGAATGTCTAATAACGGACGATAAGCCCCTAATACGTGACTTAGTTAGACTAGATTGAGAACCATGTGTGTTGGCACCTGTGCACAAAAGATTTAGATCAAATGAATGATCTGATCGCATTCGAAAGAGAACGGAGGCAACCATATTTGCTTAATAACTAAGGAAGAAGTGTAATCGCAAGATATTGAGAACTAGGAAAGTCGACTAATCGAAATATGTTGTGAGTCAAAAAAGGAGATACAACAATCAAAGAAGATTGAGAACTAATAAAGGAGAAGTAGTCGTATTAGATTTAAAAAGAACCAAGAGCGGGTGGTATTCATTAAAGATTTATATTTAAGAGATTATCTAATCGTATAAGAAAAAGAACTGAGAAATGAGGCCTATTAATTATGCGTGCACAGTGATTAAGGAAGAAATTGTAATAGTACGATATTGAGAAGAAAGAAAGGGTCTAATCGTACTATATTATGACACAGTAAAGGCGATCTAATCGTACAGGATTAAGAACTAACAAAGTAGATCGAGTCATATCAGATTAAGAAATAGAACAGGAGTTCTTATAAAATTAAATACCTCGTAACTCAAGATAAGAACTTAAAATGCGATTTGATTTGGCCAAATTAAGAACCACGAGTGATAACTAATGCATAAAAGAATAAGAACTAAAATATAACATGATGGTTTTGAAGAAATAAGTGAGAAATGAGGCCAAGTATACGTGCTTAATCACAGTGGAGGGAGTTGTAGTCGTACGATATTGAGAACTAATGAAGGGTACAAATCGTACAAGATTAAATACTAATAACTGGGATCAAGTCGCATAAGATTTAGAAAAACAAGAAAGGTGTTCTCGACAAAGTACATGTAGAAACATTATAAGTTCTAATAGCTCTTTATAACGACGTAATATATCGATTTACTTTGCTAGATCTTAATCCTGTACGATTAGATCGCCTTTACTGTGTCTCTTATAATATCTGTCTCTATATACACATCTAGATGTACGACTTCTTAGTCCTCAATATTGTACGATTGTCACTTCTTCCTTTGTCACACATAAGATGTGTGTATAAGAGACAGATCATATGTTCCCCTTTTGCGATTCATGACATGGAAGAGTTAGTCAATTTACTTAATTCAGAACAAAGAAAAGAGATCTGTCGTGTAAGATTATGAAATATGAGAGCAGTTCCAATCATAGCACATTTGGAAAAGATATGAGATCAAATTTCACAAGGTAAGAACATAAATATGTTTTAATAAGAATGGATTTACAACCGTGCGGATGGACCTATTCCCTGAAGATTTAGAACTAGTACATCTCATCTAATAGCATTTCCAAATGAATAGAGAAATGAGGCCGATCAAACTTGCTTTAGGAGTAAGGAAGAAGTTGCGATCGTTCGATATTGAGAGCCACGAAATTGACTAACTGTTCTATGTTATTAAAATCGCAAAATAGAACATATGATAAAATATCAGGGAGATAATTAAGAAACTAGAAAGGTGATCTAATCGACATACAAGTTGAAAAGATGAGAATGTCTAATAACGGACGATAAGCCCCTAATACGTGACTTAGTTATAGACTAGATTGAGAACCATGTGTGGAACCTGTGCACAAAAGATTTAGATCAAATGAATGATCTAATCGCATTCGAAAGAGAACGGAGGCAACCATATTTGCTTAATAACAAAGGAAGAAGTGTAATCGCAAGATATTGAGAACTAGGAAAGTCGACTAATCGTAATATATTGTGAGTCAGAAAAGGAGATACAACAATCAAACATGATTGAGAACTAATAAAGGAGAAGTAGTCGTATTAGATTTAAAAAGAACCAAGAGCGGGTGGTATTCATTAAAGATTTATAATTAAGAGATTATCTAATCGTATTAGAAAAAGAACTGAGAAATGAGGACGATTAATTATGCGTGCACAGTGATTAAAGAAGAAATTGTAATAGTACGATATTGAGAAGAAAGAAAGGGTCTAATGGTACTATTTTATGACACAATAAAGGCAATCTAATCGTACAGGATTAAGAAATAACAAAGTAGATCGAGTCATATCAGATTAAGAAATAGTTAACAGGAGTTCTTATAAAAGTAAATCTCGTAACTCAAGATCTTAGTTCTCAATTAAAATGCGATTTCCTTTCTTATTAATTAAGTCTTACACGAGTGATGTATGCATAAAAGAATAAGAACTAAAGTATAATATGATGGTTTTGAAGAAATAAGTGAGAAATGAGGCCAAGTATACGTGCTTAATCACAGTGGAAGGAGTTGTACTCGTACGATATTGAGAACTAAGAAAGGGGACAAATCGTACAAGATTAAATACTAATAACTATGATCAAGTCGCATAAGATTAAGAAACAAGAAAGGAGTTCTCGACAAAGTACATGTAGAAACATTATAAGTTCTAATAACTCATGATAACAACGTAAAATGTGATTTAATTATGCTAGATTAAGAACCAAGAATCAGTTGAAATTGAAAAAGACTTTGAACAAAAGATGATTATCTAACCTGATTTGAAAAAGAACTGAGAAATGAAGCCAATTACACCCTTTACAATGACAAAGGAAGAAGTGTTACAACAATCGTACACTCTTGAGAACTAAGAAATGCGACAAATCGAGCTACACAATGAACAACAAAATGAGACATAACATACGCAATTCGGAACAAAGAAAGGAGATCTGTCGTGTAAGATTATGAAATATGATAGGAGTTCCAGTCATAGCACAGTTTGAAAAGATATGAGATCAAATTTCACAAGGTTAACATAAAATATATTATAATATGAATGGATTAAGAACCATGCGCTGGACCTATTCCTTGAAGATTTAGAACTAATACATCTCATCTAATAGCATTTGCAAAAGAATAGAGAAATGGGGCCTATCAAACTTGCTTTAGGTGTAAGCAAGAAGTTGCGATCATTCAATATTAAGAGCTAAGAAATTGACTAACTGTTCTATGTTATTAATCGCAAAAGGGGAACATATGATAAAATATCAGGGAGATAATTAAGAAACTAGAAATGTGATCTAATCGACATACAGGTTGAAAAGATGAGAATGTCTAATAACGGACGATAAGCCCCTAATACGTGACTTAGTTATACTAGATTGAGAACCATGGGTGGGACCTGGGCACAAACGATTTAGATCAAATGACTGATCTAATCGCATTCGAAATAGAACGGAGGTAACCATATTTGCTTAATAACTAAGGAAGAAGTGTAATCGCAAGATACTGAGAACTAGGAAAGTCGACTAATCGTAATATATTGTGAGTCGGAAAAGGAGATACAACAATCAAACAAGATTGAGAACTAATAAAGGAGAAGTGGTCGTATTAGATTAAAAAGAACCAAGAGCGGGTGGTATTCATTAAGAATTAATAATTAAGAGATTATCGAATCGTATAAGAAAAAGAACTGAGAAATGAGGCCTATTAATTATGCGTGCACAGTGATTAAGGAAGAAATTGTAATAGTATGATATTGACAAGAAAGAAAGGGTCTAATCGTACTATATTATGACACAGTAAAGGCGATCTTGGCGTACAGATTACAGATCTAACAAAGTAGATCGAGTCATAATATCAGATTAAGAAATAGAACAGGAGTTCTTATAAAATTAAATCTCGTAACTCAAGATAAGAACTTAAAATGCGATTTGATTTGGCCAAATTAAGAACCACGAGTGATAACTAATGCATAAAAGAATAAGAACTAAAATATAACATGATGGTTTTGAAGAAATAAGTGAGAAATGAGGCCAAGTATACGTGCTTAATCACAGTGGAGGGAGTTGTAGTCGTACGATATTGAGAACTAATGAAGGGTACAAATCGTACAAGATTAAATACTAATAACTGGGATCAAGTCGCATAAGATTTAGAAAAACAAGAAAGGTGTTCTCGACAAAGTACATGTAGAAACATTATAAGTTCTAATAGCTCATGATAACGACGTAAAATATGATTTAATTATGCTAGATTAAGGCCAAGAATCAGTTCAAATTGAAAAAGAATTCGAACAAAAGATGATTATCTAACCTTATTTGAAAATGACCTGAGAAATGAAGCCAATTACACCCTGTACTTACTCAATGACAAAGGAAGAAGTGACAATCGTACAATATTGAGAACTAAGAAATGCGACTAATCGAACTATACAATGAACAACAAAAGGAGACATAACGTACGCAATTCAGAACAAAGAAAAGAGATCTGTCGTGTAAGATTAAGAAATATGAGAGCAGTTCCAATCATAGCACATTTGGAAAAGATATGAGATCAAATTTCACAAGGTAAGAACATAAATATGTTTTAATAAGAATGGATTTACAACCGTGCGGATGGACCTATTCCCTGAAGATTTAGAACTAGTACATCTCATCTAATAGCATTTCCAAATGAATAGAGAAATGAGGCCGATCAAACTTGCTTTAGGAGTAAGGAAGAAGTTGCGATCGTTCGATATTGAGAGCCACGAAATTGACTAACTGTTCTATGTTATGAATCGCAAAAGGGGGAACATATGATAAAATATCAGGGACATAATTAAGAAACTAGAAAGGTGATCTAATCGACATACAAGTTGAAAAGATGATAGAATGTCTAATAACGGACGATAAGCCCCTAATACGTGACTTAGTTAGACTAGATTGAGAACCATGTGTGGAACCTGTGCACAAAAGATTTAGATCAAATGAATGATCTAATCGCATTCGAAAGAGAACGGAGGCAACCATATTTGCTTAATAACAAAGGAAGAAGTGTAATCGCAAGATATTGAGAACTAGGAAAGTCGACTAATCGTAATATATTGTGAGTCATTCAAAAGGAGATACAACAATCAAACATGATTGAGAACTAATAAAGGAGAAGTTCTTCGTATTAGATTTAAAAAGAACCAAGAGCGGGTTGTATTCATTAAAGATTTATAATTAAGAGATTATCTAATCGTATTAGAAAAAGAATGAGAAATGAGGACGATTAATTATGCGTGCACAGTGATTAAAGAAGAAATTGTAATAGAACAGGAGTTCTTATAAAAGTAAATCTCGTAACTCAAGATAAAACTTAAAATGCGATTTGATTTGGCCAAATTAAGATCGACCACGAGTGACAACTATGCATAAAAGAATAAGAACTAAAGTATAATATGATGGTTTTGAAGAAATAAGTGAGAAATGAGGCCAAGTTTACGTGCTTAATCACAGTGGAAGGAGTTGTACTCGTACGATATTGAGAACTAAGAAAGGGGACAAATCGTACAAGATTAAATACTAATAACTATGATCAAGTCGCATAAGATTAAGAAACAAGAAAGGAGTTCTCGACAAAGTACATGTAGAAACATTATAAGTTCTAATAACTCATGATAACAACGTAAAATGTGATTCTAATTATGCTAGATTAAGAACCAAGAATCAGTTCAAATTGAAAAAGACTTTGAACAAAAGATGATTATCTAACCTTATTTGAAAAAGAACTGAGAAATGAAGCCAATTACACCCTGTACAATGACAAAAGAAGAAGTGACAATCGTACACTCTTGAGAACTAAGAAATGCGACAAATCGAGCTACACAATGAACAACAAAATGAGACATAACATACGCAACTTCGGAACAAAGAAAGGAGATCTGTCGTGTAAGATTATGAAATATGATAGGAGTTCCAGTCATAGCACAGTTTGAAAAGATATGAGATCAAATTTCACAAGGTTAACATAAAATATATTATAATATGAATGGATTAAGAACCATGCGCTGGACCTATTCCTTGAAGATTTAGAACTAATACATCTCATCTAATAGCATTTGCAAAAGAATAGAAAAATGGGGCCGCTTAAACATGCTTTAGGAGTAAGGAAGAAGTTGCGATCGTTCGATATTGAGAGCCAAGAAATTGACCAACTGTTCTATGTTATGAATCGCAAAAGGAGAACAAATGATAAAAAATCTGGGAGATAATTAAGAAACTTGAAAGTTGATCTAATCGACATACAGGTTGAAAAGATGAGAATGTCTAATAACGGACGATAAGCCCCTAATACGTGACTTAGTTAGACTAGATCTAGAACCATGTGTGGCACCTGTATCAAAAGATTTCTTTTCAATCTGAATTTAGACTGATTTGATTAGTTCTAAACGAGTCAACCATATTTGCTTAATAACTAAGGAAGAAGTGTAATCGCAAGATATTGAGAACTAGGAAAGTCGACTAATCGAAATATGTTGTGAGTCAAAAAAGGAGATACAACAATCAAAGAAGATTGAGAACTAATAAAGGAGAAGTAGTCGTATTAGATTTAAAAAGAACCAAGAGCGGGTGGTATTCATTAAAGATTTATATTTAAGAGATTATCTAATCGTATAAGAAAAAGAACTGAGAAATGAGGCCTATTAATTATGCGTGCACAGTGATTAAGGAAGAAATTGTAATAGTACGATATTGAGAAGAAAGAAAGGGTCTAATCGTACCATATTATGACACAGTAAAGGCGATCTAATCGACAGGATTAAGAACTAACAAAGTAGATCGAGTCATATCAGATTAAGAAATAGAACAGGAGTTCTTATAAAATTAAATCTCGTAACTCAAGATAAGAACTTAAAATGCGATTTGACATTTGGCCAAATTAAGAACCACGAGTGATAACTATGCATAAAAGAATAAGAACTAAAATATAATATGATGGTTTTGAAGAAATAAGTGAGAAATGAGGCCAAGTGTACGTGCTATGATTGGAACGCCTCTAAATGCGATATTGAGAACTAAGAAAGGGGACAAATCGTACAAGATTAAATACTAATAACTATGATCAAGTCGCATAAGATTAAGAAACAAGAAAGGAGTTCTCGACAAAGTACATGTAGAAACATTATAAGTTCTAATAACTCATGATAACAACGTAAAATGTGATTTAATTATGCTGGATTAAGAACCAAGAATCAGTTCAAATTGAAAAAGACTTTGAACAAAAGATGATTATCTAACCTTATTTGAAAAAGAACTGAGAAATGAAGCCAATTACACCCTGTACAATGACAAAGGAAGAAGTGACAATCGTACAATATTGAGAATTAAGAAATGCGACTAATCGAGCTATAAATGAACAACAAAGATTATCAGTTCTTAAAAGGAGACATAACATACGCAATTCGGAGCAAAGAAAGGAGATCTGTCGTGTAAGATTACGAAATATCAGAGGCGTTCCAATCATAGCACATTTGGAAAAGATATGAGATCAAATTTCACAAGGTAAGAACATAAATATGTTTTAATAAGAATGGATTAAGAACCATGCGGCTGGACCTATGTCCTGAAGATTTAGAACTAATACATCTCATCTAATAGCATTTGCAAAAGAATAGAGAAATGAGGCCGATCAAACTTGCTTCAGGAGTAAGGAAGAAGTTGCGATCGTTCGATATTGAGAGCCAAGAAATTGACTAACTGTTCTATGTTATGAATCGCAAAGGGAGAACATATGATAAAATATCAGGGAGATAATTAAGAAACTAGAAAGGTGATCTAATCGACATACAGGTTGAAAAGATGAGAATGTATAATAACGGACGATAAGACCTGATACGTGACTTAGTTAGACTAGATTGAGAACCATGTGTGGCACCTGTGCACTAGTAAAAGATTTAGATCAAATGAATGATCTCTGATAGCATTCGAAAGAGAACGGAGACAACCATATTTGCTTAATAACTAAGGAAGAAGTGTAATCGCAAGATATTGAGAACTAGGAAAGTCGACTAATCGAAATATGTTGTGAGTCAAAAAAGGAGATACAACAATCAAAGAAGATTGAGAACTAATAAAGGAGAAGTAGTCGTATTAGATTTAAAAAGAACCAAGAGCGGGTGGTATTCATTAAAGATTTTTATTTAAGAGATTATCTAATCGTATAAGAAAAAGAACTGAGAAATGAGGCCTATTAATTATGCGTGCACAGTGATTAAGGAAGAAATTGTAATAGTACGATATTGAGAAGAAAGAAAGGGTCCAATCGTACTATATTATGACACAGTAAAGGCGATCTAATCGTACGGGATTAAGAACTAACAAAGTAGATCGAGTCATATTAGATTAAGAAATAGAACAGGGGTTCTTATAAAAGTAAATCTCGTAACTCAAAAGATAAGAACTTAAAATGCGATTTGATTTTGCCAAATTAAGAACCACGAGTGATAACTATGCATAAAAGAATAAGAACTAAAGTATAATATGATGGTTTTGAAGAAATAAGTGAGAAATTCTCAAGTTTACGTGCTTAATACACAGTCTAGGAGTTGTACCTAAATAAAAGATCTTTAATGAAGAAAGGGGACAAATCGTACAAGATTAAATACTAAGCACTATGATCATGTCGCATAAGATTACTTAACAAGAAAGGAGTTCTCGACAAAGTACATGTAGAAACATTATAAGTTCTAATGTGTATCAGATAACAACGTAAAATGTATTTAATTATGCTAGATTAAGAACCAAGAATCAGTTCAAATTGAAAAAGACTTTGAACAAAAGATGATTATCTAACCGTATTTGAAAAAGAACTGAGAAATGAAGCCAATTACACCCTGTACAATGACTTTTTTTTTTTTTTTAACATAATAAGTTCTTTTTTTTTTATTTTTTTATGCAATCACCTTAGAACCTCAGCCTTCAAATTGGTTTGAGAAGAGTATCCATTGGAAAAGGCCTTGATGCAATGTCCATAGTGGTTTCTAATGATGCCTCCTCCTGCCGCCAAACCTGGGTTACCTTTTGAAGCCCCATCCACATGATCAACTTGAAAACACCACAAGGAGGCAGTTCCATTTAACAGCAAGTATTCTTCGGGTTGCAAACAAAGAAATTGGCTGCAAATTCTGTGAAAGAAGCAATTCATCTGCAGCAATTACCTTTGGAAAGCGGAAATATTGAGGAAACGGTGATAGATCACACTTTGTTAGATACTCTTCCCACGATAATCTCCAATGCGGACAATGCAACTCCCTTGCTAAGTCTAGGAATAATCACTAAGGAGTTATCCTGTCTCGGTTTACACATCCCTCAACCCGGATGGAGCAGCGGGCATTGATGGAATGATCATGTGCAGCCCACCACCATGAGTTGAGCTTATCCGAAAAACTGAAATCTTATTGCCAAAATTCATTCCTTCAATTGTGTACAAGACCCCAAACTTATGTTGAGAACTACATACCACAAAGAGATGGTTGGCAGATTCTTCATTGTTACAAAAGCGGCATTTAGATTTAATGCCTTTTGTATCTTGGCAATCATGTGTCCGTCTTATACATGTAGCCTAAGAGACAAAGATGGAAATCCATGCGAATGAGTCTCCAGGTGCTTCTTGAGCTACACAAGGATGAAGGCAGCGGTTTAAATATCGTCCATGGAGGAAGGAAAGGCCTTAAGGAATGGCCTTTTCGAAACTTCCACCATAATTTCTTGCTGAAACCATGCACAACAGCCGCTAATGGAGTAATACCAAGACCATTGGAGGATGTTGGTTGACAAATGGTAGACCATGCTATTATACATGGCGTTTAAGATACAGTCCAACAATCTTGTTTGATTGTTGTGTCTCCCAAAAGATTACTACATCATCCGCATAAGCCAAGTGAGAGATGGTAGGGCATGACCTCGGAAGAGCAAACTCAGAAATTTTCCCAATGCGAAATTGATCCTTCAAACCACGGGAGAAAGGCTCCATCATAATTAAGAAAATTAGGGGGGAAAGAGGGTCCCCTTGCGAATTCCTGTTGAAAAGATAAAGAATATAGATGTGGCACCCCATTAATGAGAATAGAAAACCAACAATATTCCAGACTTTTCTTCACTAAGGAGATCCAATTTTCAGCAAAACCAAACCTCCTTAGAATTGCATATAAAAAAGACCAAGATAGTCTATCAAAAGCTTTTGCGAGGTCCAACTTGATGATCAAATTACCACCTCTTGTTTTCCTGTTTAAGAACTCCACCATCTCTTGGGCTAGAAGAATATTATCTGCAATTTCTCTGGTATGTGCATCGAGTTATTAGATCCATTATCCTGTCTCTTATACACATCTGTTGTGTGTATAAGAGACAGCTACAAGGGAGAGTCGGCATTCTTCTTCTCCGATATCCCAGCAAAGGAGAAGAAAAACCATTATATCCATCAATGCCCGCTGCTCCATCCGGGTTGAGGAGAAAACCGCCTCTTTTAACTCCTTAGTGGTGAGTTCAGCTAGCAAGAGTTGATTGTCCAAGGGACTTCCCTACATTCGCCATTGTAAATCCTGTCTCTTATACACATCGTTGGTTCATTACACGATAAGAGATGTTGGAAAATATTAATCCCCTCTGCTTCAATGCGTTGTATATCTTGTCACATCTAGGCTATATTGATCACAAGCATGTCATGATTCGCTTTTCTTGGCCATAAGTGCAGAATGGAAGAAGGTGGTATTATGGTCACCTTCCTTTAGCCACTTTATCCCCGCTTTTTGGCGCCAAAACATTTCCTCTTCGGCAAGGCATCGGCTGTGAATCGCTTGTGCATGAGATAATGCCAATTGATTGTTTGGATTTTGTTGCTGCAGTAAAGCCTCCTCCTTTACATGTACCTCCCGTTCAGCTGCTTGAACTTTGGAAAAAACATTACCAAACACCGTACGGTTCCAATTTTTTAGCTCCGCTTTCAATCGTTTGAGCTTGCAAGCAAAGATGAAGAGAGGCGGTCCATGCACATTCATAAAGACCAATTTTTTTCCACTACCTGCAAAAATCTTTATGCTTAGTCCACATGTTTAAGAATTTAAATGGCTTTGGGCCTGTTGTAACGTCGTTTGACACTTTGATAAGGAGAGGTGAATGATCCGAGCACGTCTTGATGAGGTGTTCAACGTTAATGTTGCGGAAGGCAGCCAGGAATTCACTTGTTGCATACGAACCGGTCCAATCTTTTCCACACCATGCCTCCCGTCCTGTTGCCCCTCCAAGTATATTTGCAACCTTGGAAGGCAATGTCCATCAAACCACAATCTTGAAGGCAGTCATTAAATTCCGTCATGGCTTCAACATCGAGTGAGCTGCCACCTTTGTATTCATCCGAGCTGGAAATGACATTGAAATCTCCCCCAACCAGCCATGGAGAGTGAGGTTGGATAGTCCGGAGGGCCTCCCAAAGTTCTCGTCTTTCAGCCTTAGTACACTTTGCATAAATGAAAGAGATTTCCACAGTTGTATGGTAGGATGGTAAGGAGCAAGAAACATGAAAAAGTTGATCAGAAACTAAAATGGGGGTGAGGACGGACCCCTTATTCCAAAAAACCCAAATCTTCCCGTTAGAGTTAGATTGACAACAATCAAACCCTAACTTGTGGGCAAAAAGAGAAATCCTTGCTTTGTCCACCATAGGCTCCATTAAAGCAAGAATGTTTATTCGCCTAGCTGCCAGCCTAGTTCGCATAGGCCTTGGCATATTGTAAATTCGTTTACGTCTACTTTTCCTTTTGGACGAAGGTTGACTCACCGGTTGCAATTGAGCGGGAGATGGTTGCTGGTTGTCATGTGTTGCATGTGGTGCATGGGGTGATTCGCCCTCAGAAATAGCACCTGTAGTTCAGCCATAATTGTTGCATGAGGAATGGAGGAGTCATCCATGGCCACGGTTTGCATGCATAAATTGAGGGATGTTGGCTGAATTATTACCGTCCGCTGTTTTGGGGATTTTGGGGAGGTTGTTTGGACAGTTTCCAAATTTGGTGGGATTGCCTTACTGCAAGTTTGAACCAAAGGCAGCTCCACATTTGTTGTGTCCTCTATTGACTTGGTCAACACATCTTCAGCATTGTTGAGGAGGTTAGGATTATCAATCGAGAAGGTTGTTCCTATCTCCAAGGGATCCATAACCGAATCTGGTATTGCAGCTCCTATCTGCAAGGAATTCAAAATTTGAACTGGTGGGGTGGTTAGAGATGCGGGGATCTCCTCTTGCAGCCGTGGTGGTGGTGGTGGTGGTTCCGCCAGAGTGATCAACTCCTCCGCAGCTGTTGGAAGATGTGAATTGATAACTATCAGCAAGTAGATCAACTTCTACACATACCTTAGCAGTGTTCTGATGTTCGGGTAGTAAGTCTAACTTTAGTGGCGTACCAACTGCTTGTACGATGCTAAAAATGGAGTGTTTATTGTATTAGACTGCTGGGAGTCTCTTATACACATCTAGTCTCTTATACACATCTAGATGTGTATAAGAGACAGATGTTGTTTTGAGTGACAATAGGCTGGTAGCATCTTTCGGCCATTGCAAAGATTCAAGGAAAAAAAAACTAGAGAGAGGGAGAGGTTTTAGAGAGAAGGAGGAGAGTTTCGGTTCCAAAAAAGGAAGAAGTGACAATCGTAAAATATTGAGAACTAAGAAATTATAATCAAAGTATACAATGAACAACAAAAGGAGACATAACGTAGGCAATTCAGAACAAAGAAAGGAGATCAGTCGTGTAAGATTATGAAATATGAGAGGTGTTCCAATCATAGCACATTTGGAAAAAATATCAGATAAAATTTTAGAAGGTAAGTACATAAATATGTTTTAATAAGAATGGATTAAGAATCATGCGACTGGACCTATTCCTTGAAAATTTAGAACTAATACATCTCGTCTAATAGCATTTGCAAAAGAATTGAGAAATGAGGCCGATCAAACTTGTTTTAGGAGTAAGTAAGAAGTTCGAACTGCGATCGTTCGATATTGAGAGCCAAGAATTGACTAACTGTTCTTTGTTATGAATCGCATAAGCAGAACATATGATAAAATATCAGGGAGATAATCAAGAAACTAGAAAGGTGATCTAATCGACATACAGGTTGAAAAGATGAGAATCTCTAATAACGGACGATAAGCCCCTAATACGTGAGCTAGTTAGACTAGATTGAGAACCATGTGTGGGACCTGTGCACAAAAGATTTAGATCAAATGAATGATCTAATCGCATTCGAAAGAGAACGGAGGCAACCGTATTTGCTTAATAACTAAGGAAGAAGTGTAATCGCAAGATATTGAGAACTAGGAAAGTCGACTAATCGTAATATATTGTGAGTCGGAAAAGGAGATGCAACAATCAAACAAGACTGAGAACTAATAAAGGAGAAGTAGTCGTATTAGATTTAAAATAACCAAGAGCGGGTGGTATTCATTAAAGATTTATAATTAAGAGATTATCTTATCGTACAAGATAAAAGAACTGAGAAATGAGGCCTATTAATTATGCGTGCACAGTGATTAAGGAAGAAATTGTAATAGTACGATATTGAGAAAAAGACAGATGTCAGATTATACTATATTATGAAATAAGAAGTACGATCTACTTCTCCATTATTAGTTCTCAATCTTGTTTGATTGTTATCTCTCCTTTCTCCGACTAACAGTATATGTTTTAGTAATCTCTTAATTATAAATCTTTAATGAATACCACCCGCTCTTGGTTATTTTAAATCTAATACGACTATTGTACTTTATTAGAACTCAGTCTTGTTTCTGATGGTTATGAAGATCTAAGTGTAAATGAGGCCAAGTATACGTGTTTAATCACAGTGGAAGGAGTTGTACTCGTACGATATTTAGAACTAAGAAAGGGGACAAATCGTACAAGATTAAATACTAATAACTGGGATGAAGTCGCATAAGATTAAGAAACAAGAAAGGAGTTCTTGACAAAGTACATTTAGAAAAACATTATAAGTCTAATAACTCATGATAACAACGTAAATGTGATTTAATTATGCTAGATTAAGAACCAAGAATCAGTTCAAATTGAAAAAGACTTTGAACAAAAGATGATTATCTAACCTTATTTGAAAAAGAAATGAGAAATGAAGCCAATTACACCCTGTACAATGACAAAGGAAGAAGTGACAATCGTACAATATTGAGAAATAAGAAATGCGACTAATCGAACTATACAATGAACAACAAAATGAGACATAACGTACGCAATTCAAAACAAAGAAAGGAGATCTGTCGTGTAAGATTATGAAATATGAGAGGAATTCCAATCATAGCACATTTGGAAAAGATATGAGATCAAATTTCACAAGGTAAGAACATAAATATGTTTTAATAAGAATGGATTAAGAACCATCCGACTGGACCTATTCCTTGAAGATTTAGAACTAATACATCTCATCTAATCGCATTTGCAAAAGAATAGAGAAATGAGGTCGATCAAACTTGTTTGGTATAGGAGTAAGGAAGAAGTTGCGATCGTTCGATATTGAGAGCCAAGAAATTGACTAACTGTTCCATGTTATGAATCGCAAAAGGAGAACATATGATAAAATATCAGGGAGATAATTAAGAAACTAGAAAGGTGATCTAATCGACATACAAGTTGAAAAGATGAGAATGTCTAATAACGGACGATAAGCCCCTAATACGTGACTTAGTTAGACTAGATTGAGAACCATGTGTGGAACCTATGCACAAAAGATTTAGATCACATGAATGATCTAATCGCATTCGAAAGAGAACGGAGTCAACCATATTTGCTTAATAACTAAGGAAGAAGTGTAATCGCAAGATATTGAGAACTAGAAAAGTCGACTAATCGTAATATATTGTGAGTCGGAAAAGGAGATACAACAATCAAACATGATTGAGAACTAATAAAGGAGAAGTAGTCGTATTAGATTTAAAAAGAACCAAGAGCGGGTGGTATTCATTAAAGATTTATAATTAAGAGTGCATTATCTTATCGTATAAGAAAAAGAACTGAGAAATGAGGCCTATTAATTATGCGTGCACAGTGATTAAGGAAGAAATTGTAATAGTACGATATTGAGAAGAAAGAAAGGGTCTAATCGTACTATATTATGACACAGTAAAGGCGATCTAATCGTACAGGATTATGAACTAACAATGTAGATCGAGTCATATCAGATTAAGAAATAGAACAGGAGTTATTATAAAATTAAATCTCGTAACTCAAGATAGGAACTTAAAATGCGATTTGATTTGGCCAAATTAAGAACCACGAGTGATAACTATGCATAAAAGAATAAGAACTAAAGTATAATATGATGGTTTTGAAGAAATAAGCGAGAAATCCAAGTATACGTGCTTAATCACAGTTATCAGGAGTTGTACTCGTACGATATTGAGAACTAAGAAAGGGGACAAATCGTACAAGATTAAATACTAATAACTGGGATGAAGTCGCATAAGATTAAGAAACAAGAAAGGAGATCTTCTCGACAAAGTACATGTAGAAACATTATAAGTTCAAATAGCTCATGATAACAACGTAAAATGTGATTTAATTATGCTAGATTAAGAACCAAGAATCAGTTCAAATTGAAAAAGACTTTGAACAAAAGATGATTATCTAACCTTATTTAAAAAAGAACTAAGAAATGAAGCCAATTACACCCTATACAATGACAAAGGAAGAAGTGACAATCGTACAATATTGAGAAATAAGAAATGCGACTAATCGAGCTATGCAATGAACAACAAAAGGAGACAACATATGCAATTCAGAACAGAGAAAGGAGATGAGTCGTGTAAGATTATGAAATATGAGAGGAGTTCCAATCATAGCACATTTGGAAAAGATATGAGATCAAATTTCACAAGGTAAGAACATAAATATGTTTTAATAAGAATGGATTAAGAACCATGCAGCTGGACCTATTCCTTAAAGATTTAGAACTAATACATCTCATCTAATAGCATTTACAAAAGAATATGAGAAATGAGGCCAATCAAACTTTCTTTACGAGTAAGGAAGAAGTTGCGATTGTTCGATATTGAGAGCCAAGAAATTGACTAACTGTTCTATGTTATGATGTGGGATGGTCTAGCCCTCAATACGCTTATGAGAGCCAGCAAACTTATAAAATGGGATGGTCTAGCCATCCATACCCTTATGAGAGCTATCAAGAAAATTCCTACTCTTTCCCTCCATCACAAGAACCTTCATATTATCAAGTGGAGTCATATTTCCTTCACCAAACAACTCAAGAAAGTGAAGACGTAAGAAGGATGGACAAGTGGATGCAAATTAAAGAATTTCGAGGGAATATAGCCCAACTTCTAGACAAAAGGGCTCAATTTTGAGAAATGATGGCCAAAGAACGAGAAAAACTTTCTCCACTTCAAACTGAAATAGATAGACTCCGTGAAGAGCAAGCCACATCCAACATTCGGTTACGAGACCAACTTGCCGAGATTCTTTTTTTTTTTATTTTTTATCTGGAAGCAAGCGAACTATTTTATTGATGAAATCATTGATTACAAAACCGAATATTAGGTGCCCTAGCATCTAGGCCAACCAAACCTTTAACCGAATGGTGTAGCGATCATATTTAGCATACATAGGTTTTGAAATGCCCTCATTAGCTAAACTATCAACAACTTGATTAGCTTCCCTATATACATGCTTGAAATTGATGTCTTTCCCGGTGCAAAAGCTGTTGATAAATCGCAGTTGGGAATCAATACTCCAAATCGATGCCGATGAGCCCACCAAAGTGTTAACTAACACAAGGGAATCAATCTCAACAACCAGTGAGTGCACATTCAGTCTGCTACACATCTGAAGTCCATCTACTAAAGCCAATGCCTCAGCTTGTAAGTTTGTTTGTTGTTGGTAGCCATTGGAAAATGCCCGGATGCATTGTTCATTGTGATCCCTTAGGATGCAGCCACATGCTGCCATTCCTGGGTCTCCTTTGGTAGCACCATCCGCATTCAATTTAAGAAAATCGTATGGAGGCAGTCCCATTTGACTCGCATTTTTTTGGTTTGGTTTGGATGAGTTGATCACAAATGCCCCGTGACAGTAGCAAGGCATCGGCTGTCTGTCTCTTATACACATCTGATGTGATAGTTACCAAGTGAGAGTAAATGTCTGCGGTAATGCTTGTTGCAGTACTTACGTTGCCATCCAAAACCGCCATGTTCCTGGCTTTCCATAAGAACCAACATATTATGCAAGGGAGTATTTTATGAACTAATCCAATTGCGGATGAAGGTATAGCAGCCCACCACCAAGAATTTAGCTTATCCAAGATAGTCGTAGATGGAGCAATAGGCAATTCCAGCCAGTCTTCAAAGAAACGCCAGATTTGTCGTGATATTTCACATTCCACAAAAAAGTGATCCAAGGATTCTTCGTGACTACAAAACCAGCATTGAGAGGCCAACGAAAATCCAAATTTTTGTAAGATACCATCTAACGGCAGCCGTTTATTCAGCAAGGATTTCCACATGAATATGGAAATCTTCAACTGGAGTCTCTTGTCCCAAAGCATTTGCCGAGAGAGTATCCGTACCTTAGGAATCTTTGATGAGAGGTCAGGCAAGGAACCTTTAGATGTGAGGTCCAAACAATGAGGTCAGTTCGTCGGTCGGAAGAAGTGGTCTTGAGTGAGAATTGCTGCAATGTTTTGTAACTCCTCATTAGAGTATTTATCATCCAGAAGAGAAAGGTTCCAGCCATTGTGACCCCCAACATGTGAAACCTTGAGCTGTTCATCATAGACTTGTTCAACCACGTGGGATAGAGGCCCATGTTCAGTCCATGGGTAGAACCAAAAGGAGCAATCCGCTTTTCGTGGGAGAAATAACGCCATTTTTCTGCATCGTCACGAGCTCGCAACATTCTCTTCCAATTATATGAGTCACCTAGTGATGCTCGAGATCACATACGTGAATCTTGTTGTTAAGGTAACAACTTTGAAGGAAAGAACACCACAAGGATTTGCCTCTTCTGGAATTTCCACCAAAGTTGATGCCAAATCCACGAACCACCTCCTCCAATGAGGGAACCCCTAGGCCATTTGAATATGTAGGCTGACATATTGTAGCCCATGAGATCCAATGTCGCTTTAGCACCCCATCCGAGCAACCCCAAAAGAAATTAGCAAATTGACGCTCCAACTCTTTATGTACTGATTTTGGGGGTAAAAGAACTGACAATAAGTAAATTGGGATGCTACTTAGAACGTGCTTGATGAGAATGAACCGACCTCCGGGTGAGAGGAACCGCGTCTGCCAACCATGAATTCGGGAGGCCACTTTTTCTATTAGTGGCTGGAAGATATTACGTCTTCATTTTACGTTTTGAATGGGACAGCCCAAATAGGTGAAAGGAAGGAATTTGCGAACAAAGTCGGTCTTTGCTTGAATCAACTGAACCCGAGCTATAGGTGCCTTTTTGTATAGGTAGAAGGAGGACTTGGACTTGTTAAAGAGCTGCCAAGAAGAGAGTTTATTGCTCAAACCTTGAAATGAAGTTCATGAGGTTTCGGATGGAGTTGATTTCTCCTTTTGTAAAGATGACAACATCATCTGCAAAAGCCAAGTGAGAGATGATAGGGCACTCTTTCGGGAGAGAAAAGTGCGATATTTGGTCTGTTTGAAAATGATCCTTCAATCCTTGGGAGAACGTTTCAAGCATTAAGATGAATAGCAAAGGTGATAAGGGGTCGTGTATACCGAACCCCTCTGGATGACCAAAAAAATCCTTTGGGTGCTCCATTTATGAGAATAGAAAACCAACAGTCCTCCAATATATGCTGCATAAGAGAGATCCAGTGGTCCGCAAATCCAAACTTCCGTAGTATTGCATAAAGGAAAGGCCAAGAAAGCCTGTCAAAAGCCTTGGCGAGGTCAAGTTTAATGATCATATCCCTCCCCTTATTTTCCGGTCTATAGAATCAACCAGCTCTTGGACAAGAAGGATGTTATCCGCAATGTCTCTTCCTTGGACGTAGGTTGCTTGTTCGAGAGAAATGACCTTAGGCAATATAGGGGAAAGGCGATTGGCCATGATTTTAGTGCAAATTTTGTTAAAAAAAGTGCACAAACTAATGGGCCAAAATTCGCTAAAGGAGTTAGGGTTGGTTACTTTTGGAATTAGTGCAATAAGGGTGCTAGTGAACATACAGGGCAGCTTTGCACCTTTGAGAAAATCACGCACTGCAAGGAAAAGATCATGGTGAATAATGTCCCAGCAAGTGGAAAAGAAGGACCTGTTGTAGCCATCAATGCCCGCTGCACTGTTTGGATTGAGAGAAAACACTGCCTCCTTCAGTTCCTTCATGGAAAGCTCAGATAATAAGTGCTGATTATCCTCAACCGAGACTTTGCCCTTAAGGTGGTCTAGAAGTGATGGGTCTAAGGCTGCAGAGTTGCTAGCGGTCAAGAGTTCCTTATAGAAGTTGACCTCGGCCTCTTCAATGAGATGCATATTTCCAGTCCAATTCCATCTACTTTGATTCTAAAGATGAAGCGCAATCGCTGTCTTTTGGCTAAAGGGTAGAGTGGAAAAATTTTGGGTTTTGGTCCCCCTCCTTTAGCCACTTTAAAGGTCAAAGCTGCCAAAAGGTCTCCTCTTTCGCAAGACACCGCATATCAGTAGCTTGTGCATGGGCCAAAGCAGTTTAATTACTTTGGCTGTGATCTAGTAAGAGAGCTTCTTCCTTACTCTTTAATTGTTGTTCAGCCTTATGCACCTTTGTGAAGACATTACCAAACACCGTATGACTCCAATTCCTGAGCTCAGCTTTGAGTCTTTTAAGTTTGGAAGCAAGGATGAAAATGGGGGCACCGGTACATTCCAATTGCCAATTGTTACCCACGACTTGCAAAAAATCCTTGTGTTTAATCCACATGTTAAGGAATTTAAATGGCTTTGGACCTGGTGTTATTGCTGGAATAGCTTTGAGAGCGAGTGGGGAGTGGTCCGAACACGTCTTGAGGAGATGTTCAACACTAATGTGTTGGATTGATTCCTAATTGCATACAAATTTGTCCAGCCACTTCCATACCATGGTACCAAACCTATTCCCACACCAAGTGAATTTACAACCTTGGAAAGGTAAGTCTATCAAGCCACAGTCATGAAGACAATCATTGAATTCACCCATGGCATCAAGGTGCAACGGGCAAGAACCTTGGTATTCATCGGAACTTCAGATAACATTGAAGTCATCTCAAACTGGCCAAGGAGTTTGAGGTCGTACGGCACGGAGATCCTCCCAGAGTGCTCTCCTTTCCGATTTTGTGCATTTTGCATATACAAAAGAAGCTGCCAAAATAGTGTTTTGAGAAGAAGAAGAAATAGACTTACAATGTTTCTGTCTCTTATACTGAAGATCCGTATAAGAGACAGATCATAGTTATACTAAGGAAGGGTCCTCAGGGATTCACTGTTCAAAGAGACAGGCACGTAGAAGTGTATCAAAGACTAGGAATATCCATAAAGTTTCGGGTGTCCTAAAGGAAGTTTTAGATCATCCAAGAGCATCCTCCATGCATGCACTGACAGGTTGTCGGCGCTGCTTCATTGTTGATTTCAACCTACGCAACGAAGGTTTATTTGCTATCCCCCGAATATTCCATATTAAGATGCTATCCATTTAACACAGAGGGGATGTGTATAAGAGACAGGTCCTAAAGGAGTTGTATTGGCCTTGGCATGGAATAAATTCTTTTCTAGACAGGGTTTTGGACAAGGACTTACCGGCATGTTGTGTAGTGGGGAGAGATGGCTGAATATCCTCAGTCGTTGCATGGTTTGCATGAGGAGAGTCATTGTTAGAAAAGTAACATGGTAATTCTTCCATTAATATACCATGAGAAATGTTGGAATTGTCCAATGAAAGATTATTTGAGGTTCAAATATGGGGATGCTTTGGCTGATCTTCAACTTCCTTTAGGACACCCGAAACTTCATGTAACTCCTCCAAAACTGAGGTGGCCCCACCAGCCAAAGGATTCAAATTTTGATCTTCCAAGATATCCTCACGTTGGTTAGAATCTATCTCCTGATTTAAAGGCTTATTAACCTTATCCTAAGATCAAGTGATCCCTATGTTTGTTGGGATTTGAATTTTGAACTGCAGTTGTTGGGATAATCCTTCATCCGTGTCTGTTTGCTCCTCCGCGAGTGGTGGTGCTGCCTCAGCTGGTGGCTATTTTTGGGCTGAACTACCACGCATTTGTGTGCCATTTGCATCGTGTGAAACACCTGGTAATGGAGCAACCGTGTGTACAGCTGATTGGACAATCAAGTAGAGCATGGCTGATTAAATTCGTCCCTTTGTCAACAATAGTAGTTGATGTTAATTGCTTCGTTCCCGATGGACTTGCTTCATGATACTTTATGGGTGTCCAGTGCTTTTGGGCAGTCTTTTTTGCTGGATTTTGAATGTTTTCACCTGGAGCCGTTGGTTGTTTGGTTAAAAACAGTTCACCCGCCCTACATGATTCAATAGCATGACCAATTTTCTTGCACTTTGTACAGTAGGATGATACATCTTCATAGGTGATTCTTTGCCAAAAATACTAGACTCCTCCTTTCCCACCCCTAGCCACACCCTTGAAGGGAGTTCAGACAGGAGGTCAACTTCAACACACACTTTTGCAACACTTGGCCTAGTAAATTGTACAGTTGCCATATCCAATTTGAGAGGGGTCCCAACAGCTTGAGCGAGGCAAAAAATAACGTGCTTATTAAAAAATATTGTTGGAGTCCCTCAAGAGTGATCCAAATCGGGACTATGGATGGTTCCTCATCGGTAGTAAAGAGTGAGTGCCACTTGAGGACTCGCATGTAATGACCATTGATGAACCAAGTATTCTTCAGCCAGCAACGGAGATAATCCTCCTACAATGAGAAACGAATGAGGACGTGTTTATAATCAAGATATCCTACTGTGAACTTGACCTTTGAATCCTATTGTGTGGAAACTTTTGCGAAGTGTCTCCATGTTCGGTTTCCCCCTCGAAAAGTTCCCCACCAAAGTAAAACGGAATGGTGCAGCAAGATGTTGAATTCATCATTAGAGAAGAAAACAGCTGGTTCTCTGCCTTTGTGAGATTGAAGGGCCTCTAGGGGTGCATCGAATTTTGGCCATCTGAAAGCGCTTGTGCAAAGGTTTTTCGTTGCCCTTCAACAATGGTTGAAGGGCAGCTTGATCGGCCATGGCCGAGAAGGCAAAAAAGTTTGTTAAGATCTTGGTGTTTAGAGTGAGAAAATGTAGAGAGAAGGAGGAGAAAAAGTCTGTGGAAGGAGCAAAAAGAGGCTAAAAATAGCAATTGGTGAAGAACAATGTATTCCCACACCTCTACCAATAGATGAAGAACCGATTCCAGAAGAACAAATTGAAAATGTCTTGCAAGAAACCAGTTCTCAAGAGCCTCCTGAAGTTGAAGTTGTAACAATCGAAACACTCAATGCTTATGTAGAGGAATCACCAACTTTCCCTTTGCATGAGTGTGCGTTTGTCCCGATTACAATAAAAGAGGTTCTATTTGGGGTGTTTGTGGAGAAAGAGCCGGTTCTTAGAGGAGTAGAAGAAAAAGGATACATTCTTAACATTAGAGGGGGCCAAGGAGGCACAACCTACATATGCCGAAGTTCATTTCATTGGAGACTTCGGAGTACCTCAACAATGGTGCATATTCAACAGGGATTGCTATATCCTTGTGAAGCTTCCTTGGTGTTGAGGGAGTAGCTCTTTCATTAAGGAAGAATGCTATCTTTACTTTAATAGTTGTCTCTTTAAATATCTCGTTGGTAATAAAGGCTTAGAATTGCGCACATTTAGTTGTGTTGTGTTATTGGAAAATGATTAGTTGGATTCTCTTGGACAAATACGGTTGTTAATAAGGGTGGTGATGACAATATAGGACTTCTTGTGATTTGTACATGATGCACATGATTTATTGGTTGAACTTGGACTTGGTTTTATCTTTTGATTATGGATATTCTAGTCTTTGATACACTTCACGTGCTAAATATTTGAGCTTATTTTGAGGAAATCATATGAATGCTTGATTTGGATTAAGAGTAGTCTTTGTGATTGAATGTCCTTTTGAAGCAAGCGACGATTATGTGTGAAACTAAGCTTGGGCGATGAGTTGGGCAATTAGATAACCTTTTCATTGTGTTAAATAAATTGTCCAAACAAACTGTACTGTTCTTTAAGAGAATAAAGTTGTTATAAGGACTGTCTCCTAAGGACATCTTCCTCAGGGATTCACAACAAATACTAACCGCTCACCCAAAATAGAACAAATGCATAATAATCCACTAGAAAGTTTTATGATCTACTTGAAATTTGCTCATTGCTTGGTCCTGATTTGTGTTGTGCTCAATGTTGGTGAAGTCCATAATTAAGCGGTAGGACTCTTATTTTTAAGTTCAATTTGTGCTTAATGGGTTGCATTTACATTTCACCTGCCTAGTATGTTGTTCATCTTCTATTTTAGCTTTTTGATTGTTCATGTGTAATTCAAAATCATTGCCTAGTCTTTCATTTTAAACTTTCTAGTGGATTATTATGCATTTGTTCTATTTTGGGTGAGCGGTAGGATGAGTTGTACTAATCACTGTGAATAAAATGACAAGTTCTAACAAGGTGTTACACTGGCGTTGGAATGGTTTCTTTTCATGAATGTAAATATTTGTGTGGTGAATTTTGGAAGGAAAATTGATTGATTAGGTACTCGATGATGACAAATGACTTGCAATATCATATGACCGAGTTATTTAAACTTGGCATTCCGCGAATTTTTGTGTGTTTAGTAGTTCTTTTGCGACAAAAGAATTTCGAAAGCCATGTATTACTATGTTCAGAAAGTGAGGCATTCACATTTTTATAGTAGTTCATTTGAAACATTGTTTTTGACCAAATCAATAGGATTGCTTTGTTGGTCAATTCATCTTTTGAAAAAAAAAATTTTTTTGGCTTAAACGGAATAGAAGTGATTTAGTTCACTTTATGTGTTTGCAGAAGGAGTTTTCTTCTAAGCTATGAGTGATTGGTTTGAATATGATCTTGGGTACGTTTACTTCTTTTCCTTGGTTGATCTTGGGTACGTTTTACTCCTTTTCCTTTGTTTAGGGCCGCATAAAAAAACAAAGTAAAAAAAACTTTGCATTTAGCAATAAGGTGAGTACGGGATTCCGGCATATACCCATGTTGTTTCTCCGAAATAAGCCATTAGAATAGTAAAAGGCAAGTACGGAATTTTGACATTTACCTGTCATGTGCAAAGTCTTTTTTACTTAAAGATTATGCGGAATTACAAAGGAAAGAATACCAACAAGTCGACTGGAAATGTTTAAAATACCCATCATTGATATCATGCTACTCATTCCTTGATAGAGTAATACTCTCATTTGTGTGACATGGGCACATTAGGTAGACTCCTAATGATCTTCTATTTTCATATGACCTCGTCGAAAGGGTTGAAAAATGTTGTAATCCTTTTGATTTGAGCAACAGTATATTTGAAATGAATGGAACTTGTTTTTGAAAAACCTTTTTGATGATGGTTAACACATGGTTATTTTAAACAGTTCTGACGTGCATTTGAGACATGTTTCTTCTTCTACTTGAAAAGTCTCCTATAACTAGTGTATAAGAGACAGTATGTCATACGGTCTTCGAGGTCCCTTGAGAGGTCTCCTAACTATTCTCCTACATCCATTATTCAACTTTTGTGTGACAATCTTGAGACGTCTAGTATGTTGTGTCTTGTGATTGGTGCACAAGTGTTTTGTGTTGTTCATTTTTGCTGTTCATTTTCTTGTCTTTTATTTTGCTCGGGACGAGCAAAAACTTAAGTTTGGGGGTGTGATAACTCAAGGAAACTAGAGTCATATCTACCCTAAACTTCATGATTTTGCTCCTAGTTTCAAGAATTTTTAGTATTTCCGTGTGTGTTTTTATCTATTTTTGTTTTACGTGTTAGTATGTGTTTATTAAGTGTTCAAGTACTTATTTAGGTGATAATTTCTTTGACCTAACTTCGTTGGAGTTAAGTTTTTGTTTGTCTTTGTTTGTCCTTCATTTCTTGGCCTATTTGTCTCTTTTTACTTCAATAGGTGTTATGTTAAGTATTCATTACAGAGACAATAATGTTCTCCTTTGTAATAGGGCCGCTTGAACAAAAACGGCGCATTAATCGGACGTCGGATGAAGATTTTGGAAGCAAAACTATGAAGTGCTACATTTCAGAATTTTCAGTCTATAATCGCATCTCTAGTTTGAGATCGCAATCGAT
>JANKKI010000176.1:10000-12500 GCA_025175665.1 Cinchona pubescens | reverse complement strand
CATGAACTAGATCGAATGATTCGGAGTTCTTGCAGACTTCTTTCTCTCATTCAAAATAGGTAGATGTCCATAAGAGACCAAAGATCTTCCAGATCGTCCGTGAACAACCCAAAAGATAAAGAAGTATCGTTAATTTCTTCAGATCGTTCTAGAAGTGTATACCATTTGTACAAATAAGAATCCCAAATGTTACAAGGAACACTTCTTCTTCATATAGTAGATGTGTATAAGACATCAGGATATGAATCTATCTGAGAAGTACATTTTGTGCTACACCCTTCCTATCGATAGAAAAGGATCCCATGATCCTGAACCGATCTTACAGGATCGTAAATCCCAAGTTTGTCTATAAAGAGTGGATCGAATTGTATTAGTGTCTATAATTGATTTCTTCTGTGTAATACTAATCGATAGGGGCTCATTGGTAAGTGCTACAAGATCTCGTGCATTGGAACCCATGGTTATGGCCCGAATCCGTTAGTATGGAACATTTTCTTTTCCAAGTGAAATCCCCTAGTATATGAAAGAGTGAAAAAGTGCTTTTGTTGTTGTGGAATAAGAAGCCTTCGTATCTTAATGCACTCTTTATGTATTTAATTTATTCGGTGCTATTAGAGCGGGATCCACTTTTTGGGGATTATGAGTCGAAGCAATAACAAGATATTTCTAGTGGAACATCTTTCACTATTCCAAGAGAGATGGTTCACTAATAGACCAAGGGATAAGTAATCATGAATGTTTGGAATCCATATTATGCAAGGAGACATTGCTTTTGCTAATTCGAATTGAAGGGTGATATAAAATCGGTCTATTTCCGGCATCATATCCATAGTTAGCGCATTCATCATAGTTAGCAGTTCCAGCTCCGTATCAAGGTCACGATCGATATCGTCACTAGCATCAATATCGTCACTATCATCAATATTGATATCATCAATAAGAAAACCTTTAGGCTTGTTATCCAGGAACTTGTTCAGAAATACCGTAATGAAAGGAACATAGGAGACAGATGCTAGGTATTTGAAAATAGGGTCGTCCACTTCCTATAGAACCTATCACTAAAATACCCCTAGAGGGGGATAAGGCTAAGAACAGAGCGAAAAGGGTTTTCCATGAGATGGGAAATGAAAACTATTAGCCCCACACGAAGTTTGTGAATAAGCGATTGTCTGATAATGAGCAAGGAAGATCCATCTTTCTGCTAAACAGGATGTATTGAACTCATAATTCATTAGATACATTTTATGAATGTCAACTAAGTATCGTAAGTAAATTGCTCCCGGTTGTTCAATCATTTGATAACCAGAGTCATTCTTTGATAAATGATCACTATGAGTCAATGTTCTCTTATTTTCAATCTATGTGTATAAGATGACATAGAACGAACAGGTGGAGAACTGAACCAAGAATTCTCTTTCTTCATCACCAATCGAATCACTGTTCACAACCTAGGATTCTATTTTATCATCAATCCAATCCCCGTTAACGTTTTTCTTTTTCTTATCAATGAATAGATCTCTTTACTTGTATGACTTAGATGTCTCGTATTTCTCGAAAAAGTGATTCGATTGATGGGATTTGGTATGAGATCGACGGTATCGATTGAGATTGATATTCAAATATTTCTTCTTAGAACGTATTATTTTGACCCCATAAGCGGGACCAAGCATGTTGCCGCCAGAAGCAAAACCCCTGTTTCCATGCAAGATGAACTTCCTAATTGTTCCCGAGCAACTAGAAAGAGATTCTTTAACCAGAAAGAATTTGGTTCAGATGTAGGATACCTATTTAGAAGTTTTCGCAACTCAATCATAGATGATGGAATCATCAAAGATTTGACCTTTTCGAACTCTGTTTGTAACTCACTATAGACCCGGGAAACAAAGAGAAGATGTGTACGAACGAGATATCCAGCAACAAGATGAAGGAAAAGGGTTGAATAGAGGAACTCATGTTGATTTGCCGATCTCAAATGTGTCGATATCAATACACATCTAGATGAATCCTTTCTTCGGACAGAAGAAGATTATGTAAACACTTACTCAAAATCTCACTTATCAGATTCTATTGTGGAAGACACAAATTTTTTTGAAGAATTCGCCATGATTGACCCGATCCATGCATAATATCATGAAAATTGGATACCCATTTTGACTGCTACTTAGTATCGGCAATAGGTCTGAAAAAGTATCTAAAAATATCAAATTTAGATATTTGTACCCTGTCGAAGTAAGGAACCATGGCATATATGTTTGGAATAGATTCCATTTTAAGAGAGTTGAAAAAGCACTATCTCGTTGAAAAGTTCTATACATCTGCCCTTTCTTAACTCATTTCTTTAGACAAAGACTTTTTTTTTTCGTCTTTTCGGATGGTAAATATTTCTCAGAACATGGAGTGTGAATCAAACCCGTATTTGAATTGAAATTGCTATACTGATGCAAGTTCTTCCCTTCCATACAAATCGTACAAGTTATACGTTTCGTCACCACTTTGTGGA
>JANKKI010000176.1:0-5000 GCA_025175665.1 Cinchona pubescens | reverse complement strand
TAGTAACTTGGTCCAGCATCTGTCTCTTATACCCACAATGATCTTACATACCACATGCTATCCAAAATGGTAAGGAACATGTGCCTATTTATATAACAGATCGTATGGTAGGCCACAAATTGGGAGAATTTGCGCAAACTTTAAATTTCCGAGGACATGCAAAAAGCGATAATACATCTCGTCGTTAATATTAAATATAAAAAAATGCTTATGAGAATTCATTAATAGGAGGCAACTTTATGCTAAAAATGAAAAAAATAGAAGTATATGCTTTAGCTCAACATATATCTATGTCTGCTGATAAAGCACGAAGAGTAATTGATCAAATTCGTGGACGTTCCTATGAAGAAACACTTATGATACTAGAGCTCATGCCCTATCGAGCATGTTATCCCATTTTAAAATTAGTTTATTCTGCAGCAGCAAATGCTAGTTTCTAATATGGGTTAACAACGATAGGGCATGAGAGTAAAGTCAAGTCAACGAGGAATTTAAACCCCGGGCTCGGGGGCGTAGTTATCTGATAAAAAGACCTACCAGCCATATAACTATTGTAATGAAAGATATATCTTTAGATGATGAATATGTAGAGATAAATTTGTTAAAAAAACCTAAATGGAAAAATAAATATACAGCTATAGTGTATCATGATATGTATAATAGTGGAGGAGTATGGGACAAAAAATAAATCCACTTGGTTTCAGACTTGGTACAACCCAAGGTCATCATTCTCTTTGGTTTGCACAACCAAAAAATTATTCTGAGGGTCTACAAGAGGATCAAAAAATAAGAAATTGTATTAAGAATTATGTACAAAAGAATACGAAAATATACTATGGGGTAGAGGGCATTGCACAGGTTCAAAAAAGAATCAATCTGATCCAGGTGAACATTTGGAGGAGGATTCCCAAGTCATTCTTGGAAAATTGACCGCGAGGAATCGAAGAACTACGAGATGACTCTACAAAAAGAATGTGTGCTCGGGGTATAGCTGTTTTGTATACATGCATCTCTCTTCAACAAATGGAGGACCGAGATCAATTCATCCATTAAGAATGTATAAGAGATGGATTAGTATTATGGTACACTTGAAGTATAACTGACAGATTTGCCCTCGAAAACTTTCTTTTTGGATTGCTAAATTTGAAAAACAATTTATAAAAAAAAATAACAATAGGATTTCGAAAATAGAAAGTGTTTAATTATCTATTCAAACAAGATACACAAATTACTAATAGATTAGATGAAATCTCAAAGAATCTAACGATTCAATGTATTAAATAAATACATGTCTATTTTATTAATTAATTAAAATTCTATCTTATGTCAAATTAAATATTTTTTATTTTTGAATCCTTTTATTCATAATCGACAGGAGCTAGAAGAGAAGAAATTCTCATGTCTGGTTTTGTAGTTCTCCGATGGAATTAAGAAAGAACCATCAATTATAACCCCAAAAGAACCAGATTTCGTAAACAACATAGAGGAAGAATGAAAGGAATATCTTATCGAGGAAATCATATATGTTTTGGTAAATATACTATAACCGGCACTTGAACCTGAAATATCACAGCTAGACAAATAAAAGCAGGTCGACGGG
Source organism: Cinchona pubescens (assembly GCA_025175665.1). NCBI lineage: Eukaryota > Viridiplantae > Streptophyta > Magnoliopsida > Gentianales > Rubiaceae > Cinchona > Cinchona pubescens. Next base: position 3,400 of record JANKKI010000176.1, on the reverse strand, counting down.
CAATGACACGAAATGTAAGTTGTGGTGGAAAAATATGGGTACGTATATTTCCAGACAAACCGGTTATAGTAAGACCCGTCGAAACACGTATGGGCTCGGGGAAAGGGTCCCTCGAATATTGGGCAGCTATTGTTAAACCAGGTCGAATACTTTATGAAATGGGCGGGGTAACAGAAAATATAGCTAGAACGGCAATTTCAATAGCAGCATCAAAAATGCCTATACGAACTCAATTCATTATTTTGGGATAAAGGATAAATTAAAGTAGAACCAAGAGATATGGGTCTTGGGAAATTGCAAATTTTTTTATTTTAGACAAAAAATATTTTGTACATCTGGACATTTTGATTGCAATTATAGATCCTTGGGGGCTTCTCTCCATTGGTCGCACTCTTTCATTACTGTATCTTATACAATCTATCTGTACGATAAGAGACAATGCTGCAGTTGTTATTGATCAAGAAAGAAATCGCAAAGGAACTCAAATTTTTGGTGCGACCGCCCGGGAGTTGAGACAATTACATTTTACTAAAATAGTTTCATTAGCTCTCGAGGTATTATAAACCAAGATCGTGATATGTTTATAGTGGGGTATTTGAAAGAAATAGATTAATAAATAGATTGTATCTCACGTATATACCTTTAAGGTTAATTATTCATAAACAAACAAATAAGTAAAAAAAAGAAAGACATTGATTATATCAATATTTGGAGTCAACAATTTTAGTTCATCATGGGTAGGGACACTATTNTTTCCTATTCCTTCTATGTCTGTCTCTTATACACATCTAGATGTGTATAAGAGACAGGTTCTGTGGCGTTTTTATAAGATATCCGCGATTTCTCTCGATTTCTAATCCAATACACAAATCAATTGGTTCCAACAGAGGTTAGACTATGTATTAGTACCAAAATAAAAGTAAGTCGTTATGATTCAACCGAATGTCGCATAATTTATCGACTCCGCAACAAAAAATCACTTATTCCTTCGAATCCTTGCTGTAGATATTTGTATAAATCATTTAGAAGTATGGATAAGCCGTCATTTCCACAAATTATACACATCTAATCCAATATCAAAAACAAATACAGGGCTAATCAGACTCGCTAAAGCAAGCGATACATAAAAAAATAAGGAATCTGTTTTAACATGAAATGGATATATCCATATCTCTAACTCATATTTATGAGCTGATAAAATATGGCAAAAGCTATACCGAGAATTGGTTCACGTAAGAATGGATGTATTATTTCACGTAAAAGTGCGTGTAGAATCCCAAAGGGAGTTATTCATGTTCAAGCAAGTTTCCATAATACTATTGTCACTGTTACAGATGTATGGGGTAGAGTGGTTTCTTGGTCTTATACACATACTTGATGTGTTCAAGGACAGGCATACCCTTTTATTTCCTTTCGTACGAGATGTAACTCCTATGCCACATAATGGCTGTAGACCTCCGAAAAAATGACGTGTGTAGGAATGTATATTGAAGAACTTTCAAGAAAAACAAGAGAAATAAATGATTCAATGATCTAATCAAATATTATTAATATGATTAGATCTATTTCTTACCACCTTATGTAGACATCTAGATAATACACAACATATAGCTAGCTTGATGGAACCAATCGATTTGTGTATTGGATTAGAAATCAAAAGAAATCGCGGATATCTCAGGTAAATGTGAGTTAGAACTTTTAAGATGGAAGTTATCATATAGATGCTGTATTCATGCCTGTTTGAAATGCGAATTATATTATTCATTCTTATGGGAATGGGAATGAAAAACAAGAGATATTATTTCTCGAAATATGGACAAACAGAAGTTTAACTCTAAAAGAAGCGCTTCATGAAGCCTCCCGGAATTTGATTGATTTATTTCTTCCATTTTACATATGGAAGAAGAAAACTCACATTTAGAGAACAATCAACACGCGGTTCCTTTATCCACATTTACCTTTCAGAGATCAATTGGATAATCTCGGGTTTAATCAATAACGACCCCAATATCTGGGATTCTACATATCAATGTCTCTTTTCCCCATTTAGCATACTATAACTGTCTCTTATACACATCTAGTTGCATGTATTAGATTTTTTTTAAGATGAAAATAGGTTTTGAATATTTAATACAATTCATATATTCTATATAGATTTAGAATTGAATATGTGTATCGGGAGAATTCACTTTGAGCGACTATTCCCTAGATACACATATTCCACAATTGAATTAAAAAGACCTAAAGTTAGGGATTTATCTATAGGTAATGTTGCACCAATACCCAACCAAAGGGCAACTGCAGTACCTTAATTGGGTGCTATACGATGTATTTGAAATACGAGAAAGAAATACCATTCGAGTAATATCTCCAAAGGAGTTGCAAATATCAATGATTGGTTCACTGATCATTGATCTATTTAGAACCGCTAAGGAGATCGCACATGGAATAGTATTTCTTTCTCGTATTTCAAATACATCGTATAGCACCTGTCTCTTATACACATCAGTAATAATTATGACCCATACCTTTAGTCAATTTAGCACTCTATATGTGTATAAGAGACAGGTATTTTTGTACAAGAGGATAGGTGAATGATAGCCATCCATCAGAAGGAATACGGACATGATAATTTTCATCATCAACAAGGCAAGAATCAAAAGGACCGAATGAATCCAGATAAAATCTATAGGTTACCATCACACATATACAAATGGTTCAATGTAATTTTACTGAATTTTTTGCGGATTTGCAAATATTGATTCAGTTCTTACAAGTAAATACTCAATACCCAAGTAGGCTTACAAAGTTGATCATAAGATATGATCAAGTGCTTTCTGGGTCGTCTCAGACCTTACGATTGGTATTTAATCCCCAAATATTTTGAGTACACACCCACAAGGTTTACTTGGTACTAATACAGTCTAACCTCTGCACGACTTGCGAGATTCAAGGAATAGCAAATGGTGAAGTACGATATTAAGAATAAGACTGTCTCTTATACACATCAAGATGTGTATACTAATACTGATATTATGACCTTAGCCTTATGCTTTATTTAGATGTGTTCAGTGTTATTGGTGAATGAACTAAGAAATGCGATTGGACAAATACGGTTGTTAGTGAGAATGGTGACAATATATGACTTATTGCGATTTGTATTTCTCTTGTTTTTCTTGAAAGTTCTTCAATATACATTCCTACACTTGATTATGGATATTCTAGTTGTTTCATACACTTCACGTGCTAAATCTTTGAGCATTCATATGATTTGTATCAACAACTAATGCTATCTCATATTTAGATGTGTCTCTTATACATTCTAGATGTGTATAAGAGACAGATGTTGCATGTCTCTTATACACATCTTGAGAACTAAGAAAGGGGACAAATCGTAAAA